>BQNB010033730.1:1089-52096 GCA_026074375.1 Tanacetum coccineum | reverse complement strand
AAAAGTAAACGCAAAGTATGTAATATCTTCCGTATATATTACATATGAAAAATAACAATTATATAACTCATATCATGAATTATATAACAAAGACAAACAATCCAAAGATTAATATGAAGTAGATAATACTTTGCAAGTATTATATAAGAATTGTGAGTAAATAATTAAACCAAACAGTTTGACATGTTTTCGGAAGTCACCACTTAATTAAATTAAAAGTTCTTGCATAGATGTAAATGTAAGTTTCAAGGTTACAAATTATGTTAAACGATGTCTATAAAGCTTTTACAACAATTATGATGTTATCTTCTAGTTGACAATTATAAAATATAAAATAATATTTTATAAATTTGTATTTCTTTTCCTCGACGGTTCTAGCTAAAATAATTATCTCATTTATAAAAGTATAGTTTTTGTTTATGTACCGGGTTATTATATAATTACAATTTAATAAATCTTAAGACTACTTGACCTTTTTCAATCAAGCCGTGTTGCAAATACGTGTGTTTCAATGTATATCTAAACTAAATAAAATAGTAAGTAGCATATTTATTTAACCATTAAGCCACCATTAGATCCGGTTTTATATTTATAAAATCTTACGACATATTTATTAGTCGATTTATATAAACCAAACGCACCCTTGCTGTAAAACAGCGAACCAAACATGCCTCTTTAGTGTTTTCTGCTAACCCAAACGCACCCTATTCGGTTTTCTACTAACCCAAACGCACCCTTAGTGCGTTCCTGCACAACCAAACGCACCCTTTCGGTGTTCCTGCTAAACCAAACACACCCTTGGTGCAGTTTCTAACAACCAAACGCACTCTTGTGGTGTTACATGTTAAACCAAACGCACCCTATGCTGTTTAAACCCCAAAACCAAACACCCTATGGGCTGTAAAAACTAAACGCACCCTAGTGGGTTGTTTGTCAAAACCAAAAGCACCCCTCGGTGCTATACCCAGATCCAAACTTACCCTTTTGGTGTTAATAAAACCACACGCACCCTTGGTGCGGGTTTTAAAACCACCTGCACCCTAGTGGTGGTGATGCGTCGGTAGTGGGGGTGATGATTGTGCGGAGGTGGTGATATGATGGGGTGTTGGTGGTGCGTGGCTGGTGGGTGTGGCATGGTAGTGTGGATGGTGGCTGGTGGTGTTGGTGGTTCGGAGATGGTTGTGCCGTGGTGGGGGTGGCGGCTGTTCGGTGGTGGTGATGTTGTTGGTGGGTCGGTGGTGTGGCGATGGAGATGGTGTTGATGGTGGGATGATCGTGGTGGATCGGTGGCATTCGGGTGATGTTGGTGATGATTTGGACACGGTGGTTGGTGGCCAGAAAATCTTGCCGGAGATGTGGGCGGCGCCGGAAAATAATATGGAGAGAAAAGGGAGGCTAGGGTTTGGTTATTAAAATGAACTAACCCTAATGTTTACATATTTATATTGGAAACCTTTAAAAAAAGAGACAAGTGTAACATAGTTTAGGGTAAAAGTTGTAAATTATTACTAGAAGGACCAAATGTGTAATCTTTTGTAAAATATTGGTTCGGGACTCGTTTGAGCCACTTATCGGATGATTCAAAACACGATACTTGCGCCATTGCGTTCCAAATGATTTTTCCTACGAAAATGAGTATTTACATGACTAGTTTTCATAAACGTTTTTAAAAAAAATTATTAAAAATGTTTATTATTTATTTGGTAGTCATTGGGTAAGTTTGTTCGTAAAATAAAATTGTAAACTTGAATATTCGCGTTTTTAATTAAACGCTTTTGAATAATGAAACTGTTGTGAAAACGTGATTTAGCGGGTCGTTTTTTATAAGTCAACTTAGGAATAACATATATCTTCTCGTTTTCAAGTCAAATAAGTTAAAAATAAATTTACACATGAGAGATATGTAACAATAAATATGATTTATTATTTAAATATGTTCCGAAAAATTACCGGTTATGCGGTAATCGTTTTTATGTGACAATAAAAGATCAAAAGTCAAAAGTCAAGTCGGACCCGAAAAGTCAAAGGGTAAAATAGTTATTTAAAATTTTGAAAATTGTCGGTTGTTACAGTTCCTACCCCTTAAAGGAATCCTGTCCCGGGATTCGATTCTTGTTAACCTATTGTGTGATCAAGAAAAGATTTCAGATTTAATAACCAGTTTTTAAATATGGTGTTGATAACTTTAGTCAGCAAAATTAGATGTTTCGACACTTCTCAATATACCAAAAATTTTGGCTAGGATTGACAAGGATATTTAATCCATCAGAATAGGTATCTCAAAAAAAAGTTGTCATTACAGGTTTTATGATTGATATAATCGCAATAAAAAGAGTCTCTTAATAGTGAAAACATCAAAAAGAAAGTGTAGTCGCGTGAGTATGTTTGTGTAAAGTTTTAAATGTTCAAGGACGAAGTGTAGTTTCTTATGTCTGTAATGTTCGATGATTAATATCGGATGAGGCTAATGGATGTAAGTATTCAACTTACTTAGGCGGTACTAGGATGTATCATGACTTAAATGGTTGTACTATTGGTCTGAAATGAATAGTTTGACTAGATGTTTCGTCGATCGGTGTTTATCTGATTTAAGGGGGGTTGCATTACCTATTGGATAAAGTTGTACAAGTTGGGACCGCTCCAGGACCCAACAACAACAACCATAACGACAATAACTATCACAAATAGTGATGGGATGCAGAAAGTGAGGACATTTCGAGAAACAATATCCCCAAAATAAAGTTCAACAAATGGGAGGAGCTCGCGGGAGAGCTTATACAATAGACGGCGAAAGATGGTACTCAGTCGTTAGTTCGAGGATGAATAAACTCCATTAGCTCAAGAGTGTAGCCAGTCTGTTAGCTCCACAAACACTTCATGATTGTAAGGATTTGTAACAGCAAAAGTAATAACTTAAGAATGAGATAAGGTAGTTCCAAGTTAGGACTTGAGATTTTTGCTGAGTGGTAACACACCATTGTGTTTCTAGATCTTTTTGACGGATTCTGATGATTATTGGGTTCAAGTTCGTACTCGTTTCATATTGAAAACCATCAAGCCCACTCATTTATAATTCCTTATTTACATAAAGAAGCGTCCAAATTTATGTAAGTAAGAAATGATAAACTTATGGTTCGGTGATTTACAATTTATTTATATAAATGAAGAGGCGTCCCAATCCTTTCAAATAAAAAGATTATAAATCATCCTACTTAATAATTTCTGATGCAATACGCGTACTCATAAAATTCTTTAAGGTGGTAGATGACATGACGATGTCGGTGCTCTAATGAGTATGAAACGAATGTTTGAAACTCGTCTTTGGAGACGGGGAGTAAAACTATCAGGCGAGATCAACATAGTGTTCTAAAATAGTTAATGAGTACTCGGTTAGAGTAAATAAGATGAAGGTCTTTATGAACGAGCCAACATAGCAATTATCATATCAATCCTCTTATTACAAGTCCCGCCCATACAAGACTTGTAATACTTAGATTCATACTTCCATGTAAGCAAAATTATGACGGCTTTCGTGTAATACGATATTGTATAAAGTTATGAGAAAAAAAATATTCTTAGAGACCATTGTTTAACTTACAATGTCCGAGAACGAAGTGAGACCATTGTGTAACTCACAATGTCTAAGAAGTAAAATGAGACCAATGTATAACTCACGATGTTTGAGGTATAAATGAGACCATTGTGCAACTCACAATGTCCTAAGAAATGTTTTAGTATTTATATAATTAACTCTTATATAAATAAACGTACGATATACGCAAAAGGGATGCAAGCATATATATTATATATATGTATGTCATGTAAGCACTTAATGTAACAAGTAATGTAAGCAAGTGAGCAAATAGTGTGCATGAACTTTGAAAATGTTTGACGTGATGCAATGTTTGTGAAAACGGTTATAGTCTAGGTAACATATGCAACATAGTTCTCTATAACCAGTGCTCTGATACCAATTTGTAACACCCCTAAAAATGTATCGCAGCGGAATTATGTTCGAGGGCGTTACTTCATAATACAACAGCACAAGATACAAGAGAACGACCTCTAAATGTGTTATTTGAAAAGTAATCTCGTTGATTTTCTTGAAATTGATATAACATTTGTCCCATAATTGCATCACAATGAAAAGCTTGAAAGCAATACAACGAGATTTGATCATTTGAATGTAGTATAAATCCATGATTGTAATCTTGCCAAATTTAGACTCCGATGCACATCAAGTAAGCCAAGCATCTAATTCACCTGAGAAAAACATGCTTAAAAAGGTTAACATAAAGTTGGTGAGTTCATAGGTTTGTTTAAGTATAAATGTTGAAATCAAAAGATTTATAAAGTATGCATGACCATTTCAATCTTTATAATAGTTGCCAAAAATTATACGTATGAAAGTTGGACCGCAATTATTCAAAGTATGCATGATAATTAAAACCATCACAAAATGTTTCAAGTATGTATTGCCCAATGAGTGATTACGATTACTCTAAGTTCATGAAACCGATGCACTATGTACCCATCGTAGGTGTCCCCTCCAAGAACACTCAGGCAGTAATGAAAACCATATGTACCCATCGCAGATGTCCCCTCCAAGAACACCCGGGCAGTAATGAATATATACCCCTAGCAGGTGTCCCTTCCAAGAACACCCGGGCAGTATTGAATATGTACCCCTCACAGGTGTCCCCTCCAAGAACACCCGGGCAGTAATGAATATGTACCCCTCGCAGGTGTCCCCTCCAAGAATACCCGGGCATTTATTTGTAGTTATCCGTTCAATCCGCTTAAGCTAATTTGTAATCATTTGAAAAGTAAAGTATGTATTTGTGACCAAAAATGAAGTCAAGTAATGTATCTCATAGCGAGCTATGTAAATGAGCGTGTAAACTAATTTTTAATCAACCATGTAAATGCATTTGCATACAAGCATGTTCTCACCCCAAAAATATATGTAAAACAAGTAAAACATGGGGCTATAAACTCACCTCGATGTTGTAGAACGATTGGCAGAAATGCACATATTAAGCATAGCACAAACGGAAAACCAGAATGGCTCGACCAAGAAGTTGCGGTTTATCTTAACGACTATGACCCACTAACCTAGGATAATGTATTTGGGCTTTCCGATGGATGGTTACATCAACGCGACACGTTGATAAAAGATTTAGATTCCAAGTTGTAATAATTTGGTGGTTGGTTAAATAAAATAAATCGAAAAGCAAACGCAAATTATGTAATATATTCCGTATATATTACATATGAAAAATAACAATTATATAACTCATATCGTGAATTATATAGCAAAGACAAACAATCCAAAGATTAATATGAAGTATATAATACTTTCCAAGTATTATATAAGAAGTGTGAGTAAATAATTAAACCAAACAGTTTGACACGTTTTCGGAAGTCACCACTTAATTAAATGAAAAGTTCTTGTATAGATGTAAACGTAATTTTTAAGGTTACAAATTATGTTAAATGGTGTCTATAAAGCTTTTACAACAGTTATGATGTTATCTTCTATTTGACAATTATAAAATATAAAATAATATTTTATAAATTTGTATTTCGTTTCCTCGACGGTTCTAGCTAAAATAATTATCTCATTTATAAAAGTATAGTTTTTGTTTATGTAACGGGTTATTGTATAATTACAATTTAATAAATCTTAAGTCTATATACTTCGTCCTTTTTCAATCAAGCCGTGTTGCAAATACGTGTGTTTCAATGTATATCTAAACTAAATAAAATAGTAAGTAGCACATTTATTTAACGATTAAACCACCATTAGATCCGGTTTTATATTTATAAAATCTTACGACATATTTATTAGTCAATTTATATAAACCAAACGCACCCTTGCTGTAAAACAGCGAACCAAACATGCATCTTTGGTGTTTTCTGCTAACCCAAACGCACCCTATTTGGTTTTTTGCTAACCCAAACGCACCCTTAGTGCGTTCCTGCACAACCAAACGCACCCTTAGTGCGTTCCTGCACAACCAAACGCACCCTTTCGGTGTTCCTGCTAAACCAAACATATCTTTGGTGCAGTTTCTAACAACCAAACGCACCCTTGTGGTGTTACATGTTAAACCAAACGTACCCTATGTTGTTTAAACCCCAAAACCAAACACCCTATGGGCTGTAAAAACTAAACGTACCCTAGTGGGTCATTTGTTAAAACCAAACGCACCCCTCGGTGCTATACCCAGATCCAAACTCACTCTTTTGGTGTTAATAAAACCACACGCACCTTTGGTGCGGTTTTTAAAACCACCCGCACCCTAGTGGTGGTGATGCGTCGGTGGTGGGGTGATGATGGTGTGAAGGTGGTGATGTGATGGGGTGTTGGTGGTGCGTAATTTATATATCTCGTGTTATGATTATTCGTCAAGGTATAAATCAAACAAACCCTTGTTGTTTCGCTAAACCAAACGCCCTTTTTGTTGTCCTCTCTAAACCAAACGCCCTTTTTGTTGTCCTCTCTAAACCAAACGCACCCTTTGTGTCCCTCTCTTATACCAAAACACCCTATTTGGTGTTAATAACCATAACCCAACACGCCTATTTATGTCACAATAACCAAACGCACCCTTGTCTATTCTATGCTAAACCACACGCACCCTAATCCGTTTGACCCGAAACCAAACGCACCCGCTGCGTGGTTTTTATAACCGAACCAAACGCACCCTAATCTTGTTAATAACCCAAAAACAAACACCCCTAGCTGCTGACCCGGGAACCACAACCAACAACACACCCTTTTCGGGTGGCTGTCCCGCCACACGCACCCTCGTGGTGCCACCCCCATGGCTGTCCAACAGCCAAACGCACCCTACCTGTGAACCTGCTAAACCACGCGCCCCTTGGTGGTTTCACAGCCAACAAACACCCCTGTGGCGTTAACAACAAAACCGAACGCACCCATTTGCGACGGTGGTGATGTGGTGTTGTTATGACGATGATGATGACGAGTTGATGATGATGATGGTGATGACGGCTAAGACAGCCGGAGGGGGAGGGGGAAAAATGGTGCGTGGCGGCAAGTGGGGTAGTGGGTTGGGTAGATCGGAAGAAGAGGAACACATTTGGTGTTCGCCGGAAAAATCCACCGGAAAAGTTTTTCGGCGGCGGCGGCGGCTGAGTGGTGGCCGGCGGTGGCCGGAAAAAGTGGGAGAGGGAGAGAGTGATGGGAGTATGTGTGTGTATATATGAAATGGAAATGAAAATTAAATATATAACCTTATATATATATATATATATATATTAAGGGAAGTGACAAGTTCAAATAGTTTAGGGTTAAATGTGTAAATTTTTATTATAGTTTTGATAAGTATCGGTTCGGGACTCGTTTGAATGACTTAACGGATGATTCAACGCACGAAACTTGCGCCATTGTTTTCTAAATCATTTTTCTGATAAAAATGAGTATTCACTCGACTAATTTTCGTAAACGTTTTATAAAATTTATTTAAAACGTTTATTATTTATTTTGTATATTTACGATAAACTTGTCCGTAAAATGATCCTTTTACTCGAATATTTGCGTCTTCAACAAACGTCACTGAATAAAATGTTAAATAATTTATTAAATATTCTTATTTAATAAAACGTGATAATTAAATGTAATTTAATTATTTTTGTGCCGGTACTCGTCCTTGATTCTAAAATCTTGCGAGGGCATTTCAGTCACCTTCTGACTGTTTTCGGGTCTCGGTCAAAACTAAAAAGTTGTCAGGAATGTCGTTTTACATCAAATTGCTTTAGAGTCCGAAAAATGAAAACGTGATTTAGCTGCTCGTTTTTGATAAATCAACCTTGGAATAACATATATCTCCTTTAAATATGTTCCGAAAAATTACCGGTTACGCGGTGATCGCTTTTATGTGAAAATAAAAGACCAAAAGTCAAAAGTCAAGTCAGACTCGAAAAGTCAAAGATTAAAATCGTCATTCAAAATTTCGAAAATTCTCGGATGTTACAAAGAATGTGCCTGCGTTTATTTCAATTTTCCCTTCGCGATCAAGCTAGCAACTGGCTTGACGTCTTCCAGCAGGATCTATCACCCGTTGGGGTCTTATACTCGTTTACTTGCTCAATTTTTTCACCGGGAAGGACGAAACTTCGCAACTATATCATGTCTCTCCCCCCCCACCCCCCCCCCCCCCCCCCCCCCCCCCCATGATATTCCAACAAACATCATGGAAAATCTCTATCTGAAGCATGGACTCGTTTCAAGGACTTACAACAAAAAGTCTCTCATCATGGCATCGATCGATGGCTTCAAATCCAGATTTTTTACGATCATGTCGACTACACCACCAGATAGGCATTGTCCGGGTAGCAGGCCGGGAGTTTAAAAGTTATAGACCAGACGTGGCTGGGATAATATCGAGGAGTTAGCCCCAAATTGAGGTGAAGGGTGGAACGATACCTTCATCCCAGGTAAGAAGAGCCTTAACTACAAAAAACCTAACATCAAACAATTATTGGGAATCATGGAGCGCAAAGTTGATACACTTATGAAAAACGCAATCTCGCTAATGGGAAGAAGCGAAGGCGTATTTAGGATGACAACCAATGAAACGGGGGGTTAATAAAAACAAAATGTACCAACCACCCCTGAGCCATCACGTCAAGAGGAATTTGAGCACATTGTGATGAACTTCATCCTCGATCAGGAAGAAAGAGTCAGGCAGCTCAAAGAATATATGAAAGAGATTATTGGTGATTTTATACAAACAAAAAAATACTTTTCGGAAGTAACAAGGAGGTTAAAAGCATAGTAAGATAGGAAGGGGGCAGGACTAAGGAAAATCGAGAAGATTACCAAAATCTCAGAAAGGAGGTCCGGAACCCCTAGCGCGGCAAAAATTCCAAAAACTCCTGCGAAAAAAAATGTTCCATGATACCCTCAAATCTATCCCCACAACCCCATTATGGATAAGATATGTTCAACTAAACTTCTCGAACCCACCCCGTTTCAAAAAAGCACCTTCGGTTTTAAACCAGGTAAAAACCAAATTTCAAAAAACATCAAAGACCACAGAAAAGGAAAATCTTCAGCAACCCAACCGATGCCTCATAATTGCCCAACCGTTTAGGACGATAACCGTACTAAAAGCAAGACCCCGTCACATTACTCTTTCACACTCACGGAGAGTAACCGCGTGTTTGACCCCGGGGAAGGAAAAACGTTTACTTTTTCCAAAAAGTCAACTAGTCAATGAATTTGGGAATCCGAAGCATCCTGGCAGCATTGGGATTAATATGTAACGCCGTCGCTATATCCGACCTGATATCTTAAAAACCCATCTCATTCCATCACCATCAACCTTTCTCAGCCATCACCATCAACCTTGGACCTAATTTTTGTAGCAAGAAGTACAATCATCATCAATTGGTAAGTGATTCGTTCCTCTCGTCCTTGGTTTTCCTTCATCTCAATTATATCCCAATTTCATTCTATTGCAATTCCACCCAATTAATTCGTACTACAAATCAATTGGTCAAAATTGATAAATCGGGTCAATCTAAGTAGTTTGTTGTTACCCAAGGTGTTAAACCATTTGAGCTCAACACCTTTACAAAAAAACTCGGATCTTAGGTTAATGGACATGATTTTTTTAAATTATTTATTGTTGGTCTGATCATAAGGGGATGTTTGGAAATGTGTTTAACGGAAAATAGCCTAGTTTTCCCTCGCAAACCATTTTTAAACAAAGAGCCGCTCTGATGGCGTAAAGGCAAAATCGTGACGCCGTCGTGACCCTCTGATCATAAACACCAAACATATCATCCTAATTTCGTTTATTCTTTGTGTTGATTTCATTTCAGACAATGAGCAAAAGAGCTAGGATCACTAGAGGTCAATCCTCTTCCTCTCAAGGAGTATCAATTAAGGAGAAAGTTCAAATGCTCATGGTATTCGAGAGTGGTGTGCACCAAATGCACCATGATGCTCTTTCTAGACTGGTATTCACTTCTTTTTTTTAATTCTCTCTATCTTCTTCTCTTTTTTCTTATTTTCTTTCCTTTAGTTTTTTATTTCTTTTTTTCTTTTTTTTGGGGGTATCATCGTATAGGGATTTCTCGCCTGCAAGGTCTGCTCATCCCTTCTTTGAGTATATCAATAAAGATGCTTCTCGGCCCTAAGGGTGAACCCTCTTCCGAACCAATGGAATGTCTACCGAGAGTTAGTTCGTGAGTTCTTTGCTTCTTTGGAGTTTGGACTCCCTTATAGGTCATGATCCTTATCATTGGTGTAGGGTTTGATTAAGGGCAAGCAAAAGGAGATTTCTCTTTTGGAACTAGGGTGGAGAATTGGTTTGTACTCTGAAAGGCAATCTAGGGAAAGTGCTACTCTAAGTGGGTTAAGAAAGGGGGTAATAGTGAAGGCAAATCATTTGTTATTGGGATTTTGGCCAACCTTTGGGGATGATGGGTTTAATGTGGGAAATGCGAAAGTGGCCGCCATTAGGGATCCAAGGGTTAAGCTTGCCCATCGTTTCATAGCAACGACCATTGCGGGTAGAAAGGAAAGCACTCATAGGATCACTGAAATTAACCTATTCTACCTTTATTGCATCTACTCCGATGAGGTCGTCTGCAACATTCCATACTAGCTTGCTAAGTACATGATTGGGATGAGGGAAAAGAGTTTGATTTGTGGAGGGATGTTTGTGACTCAGATTGCCCAATCTTATGGATTGCTAACCAATGAAATAATGGGGGCATTAAGTGTCGAGCCCTCCCCTCATGTCTTCAAAAAGAAATCATTAATATCAATGGGGGTTGTCATGAAGTTACACAATGAGGGATGCTTTTGGCCCGCAACACGAGAGGTTGTGGAGGAAGATGAGGAAGATGATGAGGGTGATGAGGAAGATGATGAGGGTGATGAGGAAGCTGGAGGAGGTGCGGGTCATGAAGGGGCTGGAGGTTCCGCCGACATGTACCGCAACATGAGTCAAGGTGATTGGCAAGTTCGCCAAGCGCGTTGGATTGATCAGCAAGACGAGCATTGGGGTAGGATTAACACTTGGATGGGGCAGCAGGATGAACGAGCCTTCTGGATGTATGATCACACTGTCCGCTAATTCCAATACTTGTCCACTCGTGATAACCTGGACCCCCACCTCCAGATTGACCTGTTCCCAGGTTATGAGGCCGATTACCTACCCGTTGGCTATCAGGGATACATGCCTACAGGCTATGAGTACCGCCTCGGCCCCTCTCACGATGACTCTTAGTGATCTTTTCATGTTCTGTCTATCGTTCTATAATGTTTTTCGTTGGAAAAAGTTATGGATTGTATAGTCTTGGATTTGAAATTATTTAAAATATTTATTTCTTGTGTTTGTTTGACTAATTAGCGTTATAAATTAGGAATATCTTGTGTTTTAATTCTTTATTATTTGTTTTATTATGTTTGAATTATTTTGTAATCATGCTTTGTTTGTTTATAACTTCGTCTTATTTGCAATCAAAGGTATTTTGCAACAAAATAAGTGTAGGGGAATATATCCGGTTTTTAAGAACCTAATTCAAACATTCAAAATAAATTATTTAGATTAATTCGCGTCAGTTTCGAGTCATATGATTGTAACGATTAATTTCAGGTTTTTATGCAGTGCTTTCTTCAGATTTAACTAATAAAATTGCGTGCAAGAAATTTCTCATAAAAAAACGAAGAAGAATTTTTCACAGACGCTGGAGATGGCGTCGGGATTAACACCCGACGGCGTCGCGTCTCTAGGAATGTGAAAATTCGAATTTTTTTTGTATTTCTGAAAAATAAAATGTGCATTATTTAAATTTGTGATTCTTTTGTAAACCTGCATAAACCTATAATTACATCATTATTATCTTCCTATCTTTACTGCTTTCATAGAGTCAAAACCCTAAATTCTCGTTATATTTATATCCATCCCGCCGATTTTATGCTTGGTGTAGTTGTCTTTGTGAGGTTTCTCGATTCACGATCTCGGGAGGTCGGGGGTGATGAAAATAAATGAAAGCCATTTTAGAGAGAGAAAGTTGTTATTATTGAATGATTAGTGAAAATTACAATTATGAGGTTCACCCCTCTAAGGAAGATTAGAGGGGGGTATTTATAGTCTAAACACAAGCCATCTTTGAGCTAATTACATTTCTAGTCCTTGTGTTTAAGACTATATAGAAACTAATGTAAATTCCATATAGACACCATATTTTTAATCCTAACAATCTTCCCCCAATATGGTGGCATATGGAATTACTTATAATGTATCCTACAAGTACAAATATAAGTGCTCCAGCTTGAATCTTTCCATTACTTGCAGTCGATACAATGTAATTTGTATAAATTGAGTTATCTTCCCCCCAGTTCATACTGCATGTCTTCACACAGCTTTCTTCATCTACTTCTTTTTGTCGAAGTTTCTGAATCAGCTTCCCCCCAAACCAACATCCGTATTGTAAGCAGATTCTGAAACTGTGATGTAGCTTCATAGAAGAAGAAGTGGAAGTAGAAGCAGAAGTAGAATCAAAGAAGTAGAAGAAGCAGAAGAAGAAGCCAACCACATCAAACTGAACTACTTCTGTTCTGATGAATATCCGTTCAGGGGAACATGCAAGGAATCAGCAACATCTTCTCACGTATGCACATACTTCACACACTAACCTTCTAGAGGTTGAAAGCATACAATCCATCTTCATAAGATAGAAGCGGACTTGAAGATAAGAAAGAAAGAAATGAAGGCGAGATAAGTACACATTTCTTCCCCCTGATTGATGCTATCTATCGAATACTTCCTTTTCTTCCCCCTGATTACATTCGATGACCATTGAAAAAATCATAATCTGAGTACGCCCAAATATTCGATAGAACAACCATGCGTGAAGTAGAATAAATTCGGTTAAGCATGAGAATCAACTGCTGATAAAGAACCTCTATTTGTCTCTTCTCTGACTAATTCAATTCCAACCTCGCATTTTGTCGGCTCTTTGTAATGACCACTGATGGAAAAAACTCAATATGACAAACTCGATACTAAAGTAACATCCCCCAAAGTTGTGACTTAAGCTTGTTCAATCCAGAAGAATCTCTTGAAATATCCTCAACTATGTGAGTCACTAAGCACTACAACGTAACTCCTTAAAGTCATAGCTACTTTATGGATAAAAGAGAGAAAGAATCATAAAAGTAACCAGATATTCAAGTCTTCATGACAATTCTTATATGCTCAAACAAGTCATCTTCGTTGCAGAGGTAGAAAGGCTAGAAGATGAAATAAGTACACTTCCCCATGACATATTACTTCAATCCCGAATAAGTAATAAAGAATAAACCCCGTAGTCATTTCTTGCGGTTAAATCCCGAGAATAGCCTTTTAGCATTTTTCTTGAATCTTCAATAAGGATCATTTTAAGCAATAAGTGTTGTTTTTGTTTTTGCGTTGTTAGCCATAATAGTCCAGCTTAATAAACTAATGTAGTCCACTATTTGTTATACTTGATCCACCCCAATATCTCAAGTGTTGTACCTGATTCATTTTTAGCCCAAACACAAGTCTGATATCACAAGCCCAACAGTAGTATTGCAATGGTAGTCCACTTAAGTTGTGATATACAAACAGATGTTCACCCTACTTTTGTCATACATCCAAACCCTATCATATTTCATTCGCCTCTTTCATTCACTTCCACACAAACTCAGTCAAACTAACATACATCATTCATATTACTAGGTCAACACCTAGTGTAACCCTAATCATAAAGAATACTCCCCCATCTCTCACCCTTATCTCTCCACATCTTACACATCCTTTATCCATTTAACCCTAAAATCTCCCATATCCAAAAATCTCAGCCGCTACTTTTGTTTATAAGCAGATCCTCATCACCTCATTTTGATACTATAACATCCATCGTCATACACTCCTCACACTCGATGCACAAGCAACACATAGACGAGCTCTTTCTGTATCCATCCTTGTTGTTTAAACGCACAAGAAGACTACGGTATCAAGATCCATTAAAGGGTCTCGGGTAGGGTTTGTTCTTGTTTCTTTTATGTTTCTTGGTTTCACCGACACAAAGAAGGACACGAAAAAACTTGTACTTGTTATATCTTGATAATTGTCGTATATTAAAAAGAAGGTTTGCTTCCACAATGATCAATGATGATATTTCTTTCATGTTCTTGATCTTTAAAGGTCATCTCTTTTGAATATAACACACGAAAAATCTAAGATCTTGATGAGTCATGTTTCGAGTTTGTGATAGTCATGTTTATGAGTCTGTGGTAGATGTTGTAAAGATGAGTTGATGTTAATTGTAAGGAGGTGATGGTGATTATGGATTTGTTGTGGTTGAGTTCAAGTTTGATGTTATAGTTATGGTGATTGCGATGGTATGACGTTTTTGATGTTGTTCTTCTTGTTCAATTTTCCTTTTCGATACAGATGTACCTTAACTCGGTCATAACCAAGTCACACTGAGCTAACTTATTTTCGGTATCATGTGTCTATTAAGCTGTTTCGATATCAAAATTGGTACAGATCTGTGTATCTCCTTGTAGTTTTCTTTTTCATTTTCGATCACGACCAAAAACATTTTTCGGTAACAAGGTCAGAAACTCGGAATAAGCAGTTATATTACCGAGTTTGACTACTGACCAAAGTCAATGTCGAGTTTTGACCAGATCTGAAACTACTTCCGAGTTTGTCTTTTTGACCAGTTCTGAATTTGTAAAATAAGCAGATTTAGCACATCTTATAACCGAATCTGACAGAGTTTGATCAAATCTTATGATAAAACCGTAAGCAGCCAAACTCGATCAAATCACACATCGAAAATAACAAATAAGCTGCTAAACTATGTAATATGCTAATTAATAAGCTGTAAAACTGCTAAACACCAAAATAAGCTCGAATAATCTGCTGGACTGAATGTGGACTGAATAAGCTCTAATAAGCTGCTGAACGGACTGAATAAGCTTAAATAAGCAGAACTGAACCGAATAAGCTCAAATAAGCTGCGAAATAAGCTGATCAGAATAAGCTAAACATCACGAATCGCTCCTGTAGCTCTGATACCACTTGTGAGGTTTCTCGATTCACGATCTCGGGAGGTCGGGGATGATGAAAATAAATGAAAGCCATTTTAGAGAGAGAAAGTTGTTATTATTAAATGATTAGTGAAAATTACAATTATGATATCACCCATCTAAGGAAGATTAAAGGGGGTATTTATAGTCTAAACACAAGCCATCTTTGAGCTAATTACATTTCTAGTCCTTGTGTTTAAGATTATATAGAAACTAATGTAAATTCCATATAGACACCATATTTTTAATCCTAACAGTCTTCTTCTTTGATTACAGGTTATATTTGACGAGAAGAAGCTTAGAAGTTCTTAGGAAGTTTCATTGGATGATTCTTGGAGGACGATTTAGCCAGTTATCGCATGTTTCTTCTCCATTATTGAGCAAATCAGGGGAGTACTAGTTTCTTTTCCTTGTTTTCTTTTCCCTTTATTCGTTCTTTTTTACGGGTACTTCTATAGAACATTGGGGACAATGTTACACTTAAGTGTAGGGGGAAAATAAGCCTTAGAAACTATTCCATCATTTGCCATTTGCTTTGTCCTTAAAATGATGGGTAATATATCAAAACATAGCATAAAAAGGTAATTTTGACCCAAATTTAAATTTTTTTATGACACATATCGACGAAAACCAAGTATTATTAGCGTCTCATGGATAGTAATGTATATGACAAGCACAAGAAAACCTTCAAATTCCACCCCAAAAATGTGAGGTTCGCCTTTAGATCTTTAGGAATTCAGGTATCCCTTATTGATACCCAAGATAGTTTATACCTTTAGCTTTCTCGAGTTAAGGAGTGAGCAATCATGTGTATCTATTCCGTCGTTACAGATGTGTATATGTGGTTTTGTCGCCTTTTCTGGAGCATTGAGATCGGTTTAAATTATATGAGTGTACCGGTAGTTTATTAAATTCTAGAACTTGTTTTTGTGATGCATCCCGAGACCGCATAGTAAGTATTAGGATTTGCTTGATAAGAGGCATTAGGATTAACCCATGTTTTAAACCTGTAATTGTTATGATGGTCACACCGTGTTAGGAATTCAGTTTTTAGTGAAGTGACGATCATTATCGATCTCACAAGCCTTAGTAATAGTTAGTCAATTCAATGTAATATCTAAGTAATCTAACCGGGCCGGCTTATAGAAAGTCCAAGGAAAGCCCATAGAAAGCCTGGCCTGGCCCATTCATGTAAGTATATAAACCCTCTCCACACATGGAGAGGGTGTTGGTTCTCTTTCATTTTTTCATTCTAATCTAATATTTTCTTTTTGTTTTACTTTCTCTCTCTAGTTCATCATTCGTGTGAAACTTGGAACCTACAATTGGTATCAAGAGCCATGGGGTGGATTAAGTGATTTTTGGTTTGTGTTGAGCTTATTGGCTACGGCTTATTTATGGCCTACTTTATTTTTGGCTCATATTTTCTGCTTTGCCTTATTTCTTTCTAAAGCTTCATTTTTTTTTATATAAAAAACGTTCGTAGCCTATGGATTGATCTTTGTTGTGGCTTAGTTGTTTTTTCTATTTATTTTTCTTTGGTTTATATGGCAAGTAGATCTATGTATTCTTTCACTTTTTGTTTCAATAAAAAAACAACCATAAGGAAAAAACAAAATATTCCACAAGCATTGAAAATATTTAGTGTCTTATTGGGCTTTCAAATAGTTTCTTTTCTCAGTGTTTTTATAACTATTGTGTCACAAGTTTAGTTTTACGGGGGTGTTTGGATTGTGCTTATTTGTTCTCAAGCTTAAAACTTTCTTTCAT
The DNA here is from genome assembly GCA_026074375.1 of Tanacetum coccineum. Classification (NCBI taxonomy): domain Eukaryota; kingdom Viridiplantae; phylum Streptophyta; class Magnoliopsida; order Asterales; family Asteraceae; genus Tanacetum; species Tanacetum coccineum. The sequence continues at coordinate 35,214 of BQNB010033730.1, read as the reverse complement.
AAAAACTCTCCTAGCATCTTTTGGATACTATTTTCAGCTTATTTAGGTTTTAAAACAGCTTTTTGTAGCTTATTATAACTTATTGGTCTCAGGTTAAGTTTTAAAAGGAGTGTTTGGATTTAGCTTATCTTGATATAAAACTTTTCACTTTGCTTTCTAAACTGTTATTAGCTTATTGTTGTACTAGTTTCATGGCTTATTTGCTATTAAAGTTCTTATTTAAGAGCTTATTGTGGTTGCTTATTCCGTTGTATAAGTGCTTATTTTCAAGCATTTTGTGGTATCTTTGTTTTCTTGTGTCCACGGTTAAGATAAGCACAAGGACAAGCTTTGTTGTTACTCGTTTTGGTACAGACAAAGGTACAAGGACCACTATACGCTTTTGTCTCTTTCAGGCGAGTTATACATCGAAGCTTCAAGCGAATTATACGTGACAACTTTAGGCGAAGTATACGATTATGAGTTAGGCGAGCTATACATTTCTTTAAGGTGAAGTATACGTTTGTGAGTTTGAAGGTGAAGTATACGTTTGTGAGTTTGGGCGAATTATACGTTTCTGTGAAGGCGAACTATACACGTTTGAAGGCGAAGTATACGTTTGTACGTTTGAAAGCGAAGTATACATTTGTGACACGAGTTATACGTTTCCTTGTGGGTGAAAGTAAGGCGAAGTATACGGTTTTAGTAAGGCGATCTATACGTTATCAACTAGGGCGATTTATACAACACCAAAACAACCAAGCGAATTATACATAAAAAAATGGTTAAACGTGCTCGTTCGTGGCATTTCGGGTTTTTCGTGTTCGAGTAACGGTTGATCGCGGGTCTTCTAACCTATACCATTACGATCGTGGTCTCTCTATGATCATCGTGGTATATTTGGTTTTCACCGACGATAATCGTACGTGTCCGCGAGAAGGAAAACAATTTCGTTATCATTTTATCAACTTTCATGAAAAAGAAGACAACGTGAATTCATGGCGGGAATTAGTTAAATATCAAACTTAATTCGAATTTGACAACTTTAGTCCTTGGATTTAAGACCAAATTTTACCATTCGTCCTCTTTGTGGTTGTTAACCCTTAAAGTTGAATCTGCTTTTCACCATTCGTCCTTAGAACTTTTAATTCAGCCATTAACCCTCAAAGGTGAAACTGTCTTGCACGTGTAGTCCTTAGAACCTTAATTAACAACAGTTAAGCATTTGACTTGGATTTCAATTGCACCGTTAGTCCTTATTTGAGTTTTAATCAACCGTTAATCATTTTAAGTTGAAAGTGTAATAACCGTTCATCGTTTTAAGCTCATCAATCGTTAACAAAAGCTCAAGTACTTCAACAATACAATTCCTTTTTCACGGTTTCTTCTTGATTTAGTAAAATCCCATAAAAGATTATTATTTTCACGGTTTAAGTTGAAGAATTGTAAAATCCCGTGAAATCAAATTGATTCTTCATAACCACAACAAAATCACTTAATATACTTATGATCCTTAATTTCATTTCACACATCGAATTTCAATGGAATCTTCAAATTCAAATTTAAAAGAGAGAGAGTTGCAACTGACGCAACTGTTTGTAAAACAAAGGCACTCCTACTGCATGACATGGCTTGAACAACTCGAGATACATCTTCATGATCTCTATCTCGACAATTCGTCTCATGATATTGATGCATTTAAACCTGCATTTCACACATTATTCGGTGAAGAGCATCAGACTTTCAGGTTAAAGATGTTCCATAATCTGAATCAGTTAAGGCTACAACTTGAAAGAAAGAATCTTCATGAGGTTAATGCAAAGACTTGTCTTGAAGTACTCCGAACACAGTTTAAGGAATTTTTTGCCTCAAAAGGGGTAAATTCACTGGATCATCTGAATCAATGTTGGCAACAAGATTTCAAAGAATACACGTTCTGCGAACCTGAAACTTACAGACGTACTTTACTCAGGAACCTGGATATACTTGAAACGGCCATTCGTAGAGCTGTAATTGCATATGGTATATTACGCATAAAAGAAAATGAAGTTAATGCACTAAAGGAGAATGGAAAATAGTTGAATGATGAAATACTTCATGAACATGAAATTAAGAAAAGTTTCAAGCCACAGTCACAAGATGTTCTGATCAACTCAATTCAAGCAGTGAATGCCAGTTTAGGTGTCACGGAAAGCAGTGGGATAGAGTCAGAAAACAACAGCTCAGAGAATGCACTCAGCAAATCAGTGAGTGAAACTCAGATGCAAATGCAAGAGGTAAAAGTTGATAGTTGTTACTGAAAGTAGTAAGACAGAGTCAGACAAGCAGGATACAAGCAGCAGATCAGGGAATGATATCACACATGATGTGGATGCAAATATCAGACCAGTATATGATCAAGTGCAATTTGCTGAGGTACAATTGACTGCTCAACATAATGTATTTGCTAATGAACAACAACATTTTGTGTAATCTGAACCCATTTATGACATACATCTGTTGGAAAAGGTTGATAGCAATACCACTCCCGATTCAACAAATATGTGTCATAGAGGAGGAGAGATTGACCAGAATGCTGAAAAATGTCAAGTTTCGTATCCTTTACTTGATCCATCATCTGATAACATGACAACTGAATTTTCAAACCAATCTCTCACGTCTGAATATATTTCTCTCAAAAAGACCGTTGCCCAACTTCAAAAAGATTTTCAAAAATGGAAACACATTGTGTTAACATGGAACTTAAATATCAAAATCAAGCTTTAAAAGACGGGAAACATGGTCAAATTTTGAATGAAACAAGTAATAAAGCCAAGATTAAAAAGGAAATTGAGGTACTTGAAACAATTAATATCGAATTGGAACATAGTGCGGCTAAATTACTTGCAGAGAATGAGAAGTTGCATAAGGAAATTGAGCATTTAAAACAGACTTACAAAGATCTTTATGATTCTATCAAAAAGACACGAGTTTAGACAAAAGACCATAATGACTCACTGATTGCTCAAATAAATAGCAAGACTGTTAAAAATGCTGATTTAAAGGCTCAGATTCAGGAAAAGGTTTTTGCGAATGTAGCATTGAAAAACAAAATAAGAAAGTTAAAAGGAAATAGCGTGGATACTAAGTTTGTAAAACCATCAATCTTAGGAAAACCGGTTTTACAACCACCCAGAAACCAATCAGTTATTAGACAACCCAATGCGTTTAAATCTGAACGACCTAATTTTTCAAAACCATGGTTTGCCTCCCAAGTTGATGTGAATAACGTTTTGTCAAAACCAGTCACTCAACATTATTTGCCTAAGGGAAGAAAATCTGCTTTCGCAAAACCTAATCATATGATTGCATGTAGCTCATCTAGGAATAGTTCTAAGAACATGCCAAGATTTAGTTCAAATGACATGGTTTATAATCACTATCTAGAAGAAGCTCAGAAAAAGACACAAGAAAAAGACAGGAATTCAAAATCTAGTGTAATGCATTCTACTAGGCTACAAAACACTACTAATGATCACAAACCAAAACCTAAGAGCAACAATCAAACAACTAGGTGTTTGCCTGTTTCTAAGAGTAGTTGTGTAACGTCAAAGGTTGTGTATCTAGTAGATCACTCTAGGAATTCTAGTCCTTTTCAGATTTCAAACACTTTGTTTGTTCTACATGTTATAAATGTGTCATTAATGCAAATCATGATGCTTGTATAACAAAACTCCTGAAGGAGGTGAATTCACGGGCTAAGATTCAATCCCATAAGACCAGAAACAGTAACAAACCTGTAGATCAAAAGAGTCATACTCAGAAACCTGGTAGGCAGATCTTTACAAGACATAGATTTTCTCATAATAAGTCTTCCGCTTTGCATGAGAAACCAAACACTCCTAGATCTTGTCTTAGGTGGAAACCAACGGGTAGAATGTTCAAGACTGCTGGTCTTAGGTGGGTTCCAACTAGAAAGACATTCACCTCTAGCATAACCAAGGTTGACTGTGAATCCCCAAATGGTTCAAATGATGATATCAAAAACCCATATGAATTCAATCAAACTCTTAATGTCAGCGCATGTACTCTTAACTTAAGTGCAGGTACATCTTTCAATCCTAAAAAGGAAAGACTCGGAGTTTGTGTTTTGTTGAAAAGAGTGATATATTAGAAACCAAGGGTTCAAGGAATTTATATTTGATGAACAAGAACTATGGCGTCTTAGACAACTCTTCAGGCCCCGTTCCTCAAAGAAAAGAAAAGTGTACGCTTCAATGCGCTTTATCTTCGAAAGAAGAGAAATCTTCTTGTTTTTGACCATTCCATCTCATCAACAATGAAATGTTCGCACAATTGCTCGGACATATTATTAAAGTGGAATCAACATAACTTTAAACTTTATTTTAGCTCACTTGTTTATTCAAAAATACAATCACATATGCAATTTTAAATGGGGAATGTCAAAAGTTGATTATTTTTTAATAAGGGGATGTCCAAATACTTTCTTTACTGAGCAATTTTGTTCAGGCCCGGGCTTCAATAATGAACTTCCTGTACAGCCAGTACAAGACTCGTATCCAAAACCCTGTTTCCTCAACAACCTTGTATTCTACCAATAAGAGATGACTAGGATCGTTTGTTTCAACCAATGTTCGATGAATACTTTAACCCTCTACCAATTTCTATATCTCTAGTTCAAGAAGCTGCCGCTCCAAGAGCTGAAGTATTAGCTGAATCTCCTGTGTCAACTTCCATTTATCAGGATGCTCTATCAACAAGTATTCCCTCATCACAAGAACAAGAACAAGAACATTCTCCAATCATTTCTCAAGGTTTTGAAGAATCACCAAAAATACCAACATTTCATGATGATCCTCTCAATGAATCTCCTAATGAAGACTCAACTTTTCATGGATCATCAACTAATGTGAGACAACTCCACACTTCATTGGAACACCTTGGTAGATGGACTAAGGATCATCCTATAGCAAACGTGATCGGTGATCCTTCTCGTTCATCTCCCCCCCCTACCCCCATCCTCCCCCGCTTCCCCCCCATCTCCCTCCCCCTCTCCTCCACCAGAAAACAAACTACAACACTGACGCCATGTGGTGTTTTATTGAATTGCCTTCCCCTAAATTCATAGAACCAAAGAACTTCAGAACAGAAGCAATGAACCGAACCATCATGGATCGTCATGCAAGAAGAAATTCAAGAATTTGCAAGACCTTGAAGTTTTGGAATTGGTTCCGCCGTGTCCAAGACAACGTGTTTCTTGATCAAACTAAAAAAATGATTTATAAGGTCAAACAGATAAATCTGGCCGGTAACTAAAAATAAGGCCTCGACTAGGTTGCTTCCAAGTGATTCAGACAAGAAGAGGGTATCGATTTCGAGGAATCCATTTTGCAAAAACCCGGTTTGCTAGATATAGAGGCCACCATATCTGTGTGCTAATAGCCGCTCTTACTAATAAGACGATCTACCAAATGGACGTCAAAACAGCTTTCTTAAATGGCGAGCTTAAAGAAGAGGTCTACGTTTCTCAACCAGAAGGATTTGTTAATCAGGACAACCCATCGCATGTATACAAGCTCAAAAAGGCTCTTTACGGTCTCAAACAAGCACCACAAGCATGGTATGATATGCTTATCAAGCTCCTAATCTCTTAACAATTCTCAAAAGGTGCAGTTGATCCAACACTCTTCACACGCATGCGGGAATGAAACATATTACTGGAGTGACAAATTTATGGTTGAAAATATAATATTATGCATCAACGTAATACGCCACGTGAATGAATTTTGCTAATCAGATGACCACATAGATTTCAAGATGTCCGATTATTGGAAGATGTCATTCTTTTAGGACTACAAATATCACAAAGTCCCAGAGCATCTTCTGCAGTACACCAATCTAAATATGCTTCTTAAAATTGTTTAGAAAAATGGTATGCATTCTAACTGATTCTGTCGGCACATCCCATGAATGACAAAAAGAAACTGGATGAAGAACAACAGGGAAACCAGTTTGACGCTTGCACTTTACCTGTGGCAATGATTAGATCCATTAATGTACATTTTTTTACCACCAGAACCGATCTTAAACTATGATACTGCTTATGTGCCATGTATTAGGCTAAGCCTACCGAAAAGCACTTACAAGCGGTGAAACGGATCTTTCAATACCTTAATGGAACCATTAACATGGGTCTATGGTATTCGAATGAAACCGAAATGTCACTCACAGCTGCAATCCAATCACGCCGGGTGTCAGGACACTAGACGAAGTAACTTCGGCGTAAGTGGGCTCATTCTTAGGAACAAACTTGTTAGCTGGTCGTCAAAGAAGCAAAAGAGCACTGGCCATATCGTGTACAAAGGCTGAATATATCACCTTATCTGGGTTTTGCTCACAAATCCTTTGGATGCGTTCATAGCTAACAAATTATGGCATTCAATTCAATAAGATCCCTCTGTACTGCGACAACAAGAGTGCGATTGCTTTATGCTACAACAATTGTTTCAACATTCAAGAGTTAACACATCGATCCTTTCGCTATAATTTCAGTAAAGGAGGCAAGGGAGAATGGAATCGTGGAGCTATACATTGTCCTAACTGAATTACCAACCTGGCTGACAATCTTTACTAAACCATTTCCTCGAGAGAGATTTAAAATTCATGATCATAACTTGTATAAAAAGCATGTCTCCAGAGAACTTGATACGTCTGGTAGAGGAAGACAACGATGAAGGTGTAACTCATTCATTAATAATATATATATAATATATATTATTATAATATATATATATCCGATATATATTATATATAGTATATATATAATATATATTATATATAGATAGGGATGGGATCATGAAGAAAACCTTATTTTGGGTGGAAAACCAAGAACAACAAGAACGTGCACATTTTGATGATCCATGCCATGAACTTCTCCATAAAGTCTACATTTCACAAGATCATCTTCAAATGTACACAAATGATTAAAAGGACTACAATGGCGTCTGCAGACAACACTTCAAGCCCCACTCCTCAAAGAAAAGAAGAGTGTACGCTTCAGTGCGCTTTATCTTCAAAAGAAGAGAAATCTTCTTGTATCCTAAGTAAATATATAAAATCATAAAAACACAAAAAGATTTTTTTATTTTTATTTTTATTTTTATAAAATTTTATAAAAATAAAATACAAAATTATAAAATCAGAAAAACGAAATAAAAAAAATATCATAAAATTAGAAAAATACAAAAATATGTAATCTTGGCATGTCTTTTATAATCGATAATATTTACGACATTAGAAATATCTTTCAATAAAGACACGGTGTTGTAAATAAAGTTCGAGAAAAAGTTTTAACTGTATTCAAAACATGCCAAATGGCTTGCTATTATTTCAGATAGCAACCCGGTCATCATCTTAAAGGCAAGTATTTTCATAATGAAAACTTGACCTCACAACGGGAAATTTATTTTTCTCGGGAATGAATTACTTCATATTCATTCAAAGGCTTGTGTTTACTTTGCAACACAACCCGTGCTTCCAATATACAAATTAATGTATGTGTCAGTGCATTTCTTTATCAAAATAAGAGAACTCTTATTTATTGGTAAAAAGTTGTCTTCATAATGAATCAGTGTTTTCAGTAATCACAAAAAGGTTTTCAAACACAATTCGACCACTCAAACAATGACAATAGCTCTTTAAATAGAAAACGGGTCATCATTTGAGGGGGAGAATGTGTCATCCAATAATCTTTTAAAATGGTCTTTCAAAATAAGTCACGAAACAAACGGATAAAATTTTTGATAATGATGGATCACAATTTCAAGGAGAGTTAATTTATGTTAACTATAAGAGCTTTAGATGTCATTTATTTCAAACTTTAGGGACTTATTTGTAATCTAAGACTTAGTTGATTCTCACATAATAGATTTAAGCTTATCAATTCTTCGAACACGATCTCAAGTATACGTGCGTACTAGGTTTTGCTGATTCTGAGGTATCGAAACCAGCAAGGGGGAAGGAATAGATATACAAGAAAGATAATGAGTACACGTGATAGAATTCATACCCTATTCTCATTTTAGGTCATTTCGGGAAGACAAATGTCATAACCGCAGAGAAAAAATCAGTGTTTATCTTGTTACTTTCGGGTGCACTATTTCATCCACATAGGGGTAGAGATATCTTGTGATTTCATGTATGCATCATTTAAGATACTAGGGGGAAGTGTTGTAAGAATATTTATTTTAAGCGTGAGAAGATCGGTTACTGATTCAATAAATGCTTCCTCAAACGGTTAATCACTAAGCTTATTTTTTTTAAAGAGAGTAGAATTAGTTGACAAAAGAGGTACACATAGGTTTGATAAGTATGATGATTCCTTAAGATAGTTAGTATTTTGCAAAAATAAATGAGTACATTTAGGACTTAGTTGACATAAGTGTTATCATTTTGACTACTTAGAAGGAATAATTGTGACATTCGGGACTTAGTTGACTTTGATGTTTCAATTTATATCATCTATATCATATAAGGAGAAATGCAGACATTCGGGACTTAATTGACTTTGGTGTTACGGTTTCAAATTAGTTGTGTACTTTGGATATTTAGGCTTTTTACATCAAGACTGCTTGAGGCGGCTTGCAAGAAAGTTTTGACTCTACTCAAGAAAGGATTGTTGATTTAGGGGGAAGCTAAGACAACTTCTTATGAGAGACTACGAGGAAGACCTACGGATGCTACAAAGAACCATATGATTCTATCATATGATGTTCTCATCATTCAGGTCAAACCTCATACATATTAATATATTTTATTACATATATATATAATTTATTATATATTATATTTATAGTATAAGTGTCTGTGGATGTAGTGTGTGTAGTGTAGTGTGGTGTGTGTCTGAATGTGTGTGTGTGTGTTTGTATGTGTAGTAAGACTTGGGATAAAAGAGGTGTTATTTATAAGTAGTGCTAGCGAGTACAATTTTTTTCTAGATTTTCATGATAGTAAATCAAAATCTCAGTTTTGCAAATTTTATCGTTCTCTACAACTATCTTATATACCCTAGAAATAAGAGTGGGGAGCATTTTAAACTGTTCCTTATATGGCTTGGGTATAATTGGAAATTTTCTCTCCAGTAAGCTTAAATTTTAATCTTTTGATATGTGAAGTTTAAATAAATAATTGTATAGATCTGGATGGTCTTGGTGAAGTCAACCAACATTGGTAGTCATCCTTTTGAGTGAGAGTGAGGGTGATAACTAGTGTATGTAAAAGCGTGATTGAAAGTGAAAGTTTTATAAGAGGTTCACCCCTCCTTGAGATTGCATTGGAGGGGTATGTATATACACCTCATCTCAATACATATGTTTACTAAGTTGACCCTTTTCAGTCCCTACATTATGGTGTATGTTAAACTATTGGTATGTTCCGTTATGCCGTCACATAGAATGAATCCTAACAATCTTATCCCATGGACGTATACGTTATTACTTATCAAATATTTTCGCTGAAACAAGTATATAATGATTAAAGATAATGAGAGCTTCTAGAAGCTGTTCCTAATGCTGATGATGGTTCTTTCTGTGGCCTTTTGACTTTCTGTTACTACTCTAAACTGAATCATCTTTGTAGTACCTTGTAGGAGAATTACTGTAATAGACACGATAGTAGTAAGTTACACTCAGATCACTTCGGGTTAAAGGAAGCAGCTTCTGAATTAGCTTCCCCCTAATAGATTGCCACATATTCGCGTCATTTAGATAGTTTCAAAGCTTCCCCATAACAAGCTAAATCCTCGTCTGAGTCTTGTTTTGAATCTTTAGTTCTAGCTTAGAATAATAGTTTATGTGAACAGCGGAATTAGTAGCAAACCAACATTCAAATATTGCGTCTTGGATTATTACGCTTTGTTTTTAAGTGATTAACTGTATGGGAGATATCAGATCAAATAGATCGCATCAAGTATCTTGCTAACGTAATTGATTAACTCTTATCTCATTTCTTCGAAGGTGGAAGCTCATAGTAATTGTATTTATATATTAACTGGTCTGATTGCGTTTATAAAGTAATTTCATTTAAAAACTTTATATGTTTGTCCATTTCCAATATTAGGTCTAGGTTATTTTCTTCATTAACTTTAAATCCGAAATATACTCTTACTTTTCTCTTTGTTTGGATAATTTCAAAGTGTGTACCCTGTTAACAGGATCTGTTTGGCTAGCTCATCGGGGGTTTCTAATTAACACACATGAAATTTCAAGTTGTAGTTTTTATAAACCATCTTGCTATGTCTTGGTCTTTACGTGACTAATAGTCCCTTAGAGTTTCATTTAAACTCTTGGTTTGTTTTGAAGTATTTTATAATCACTGTTCGCACCTCCCGCCCCCCCCTAATCCCCCTCCCCTTCCACCTCACACCTACTCTAGAGGTCATTATTGGGCCGAGTGTACTATCTCATGATCAGTCTGTTCTTGGTTAATGAAAGTGCAATCTTGACATATATCGTCCCAGACTGATATAGTAGCCATTCCCAGAGCGCATCATTCTAGTCTAATAAGGTTACGTTTTGCACTCTTACTATTACTTGTGTCAATGATGACCATTTGCTTTCTGTAATTGCTTTTAAAATCGTTTTGTTTTTTTTTCCTCGTATCAAGAAGTTTAATTTCGCATATGAAAATTAGCAAGCCGGCAAACACGCTCATCGCACATGCTGCGTCAATTTTTATCAGAATGTTGTCTTACATTGGGCATACAAATCATTTAATAATCGGTTTTGTAACTGTTCCAATTGGCGTATACAGAAGGAACTTGATTATGCAAGTAAGACTTCCTGATTCTTTGCCATGAAACTCGTAGATGTGGCTTCTAATTATTTCTTTTCAATATTTCATCTGAGACAATCCTATGCTTGTTTCATTCCTGAAATTGTAAACCGATGATTGAACCTCTTGAACCTTGCAACTGTTTGAATCTGCAATGTCTTTCAATAAACCTTACCCTTCCACCCCCTCCCTAACCCATCACAGTACCCCCCCATACCCAAAAGTATAAGAGATCTCTTCCCCATGTAGTTGAACAGATGCGACCTGTTCATTATATGAGCTCAAATAACCTGAAGTACACACTCTCTTATTCCCATTCATGAAGTCAAAATCGTAGCCATCAAAGTTCAATTTATTCTGGGACGTTGCTCAATTCCTTCCTTCAGGATAATGATGATATTTCTTGTAACACCCAAGGTTAGCTAAGTCTTGGATTTTGACAATTAAACCCTCCAAGTAGTGAAAATGATAACACCAAAGTCAACTAAGTTCCGGATGAACTCATTTCTTCCTGCAGGATACTGACTATCTAGAGGAATCACCATACCATTATGTACCTCTTTTATCATCAGAAACTGTTTTTACAATCTCTTTCCCCAAATCGTAGTTGGTATTGGTACACCAAAATCCATAAGTTAAAACACGGATTCTCTCTGCGGTTATGACATTAGTCTTCTCGGAATGACCTAAATTAAGAAAAAGACATAAAGTTCATCACGTGTACTCGTTGTATGTTCAGATGTATGTCTCCTTACCCCTTGCTGGTTTTGATACATCAGAATCAGCAAAACATTATACGTACATATACTTGAAATCTTGTGATAAGAATAAAATTAGCTCAAATGTATCTCGTAAGAATCAACTGCTGATCAAATCTCTACTCATTAACTCTCTCTGACTTTTTTTACCAACCCCTTTGTAGGCTATTTGATTTTTTTACTCAAGTGACCACTGATGGAGGTAAACCTGATATACCAATTTGATATTGAAGTAGATTTCGTTCTTGTGACTTAAATGACAATGTTGGATGATACGGGTGTAGAGAACTTGTGCTCCAAGCAAATATCTTAGCACTCAATACCCACCAAAGTATGAGACTTTCATCACCTCTTGCGACTATCCACAACGTCTTCAGCATGTGACACTGAGTACTACAATGTAACTCCTTTAAGTGATAGTTATCCAGGTCTTCAACCATCCACCCCAACTGCTAGTAACTAGATAACCCAAGTCTTCAACTTAAATCTTAAGCTCGAGCAGGGTTTCATTGAATCATACATCAACCATCCTCGACCTATCAAAGATAAAATAAGAACACGCCTTCGAGAAAATCAACTTCAATCTCAAATAAGTGATACCCAATCAACTCCGTAGTCACTTAGAAAAATTACTACCAAATCTAGCCATTAAAATTTAAATTCCAATGATTCTTTATACAAATTGATCCAGGTCTCGTCTCTTAAAACTTGTCACTTTGTCGCTATAAACTCCAAATATACCCATTAACGACTTTAAAATAATGTTGGGTCATCAAGCAATAACCAACGATGAAAATCATTAACACTTTTCTGGTTGCTTGATCCAAAATTAATATTACCACCATCACGAAATTGTTTTAATACCCTGGCGTAATCCATTAGTACACGTATCTCAACAACCCAATTAACGAAAAAAATGCGGTCCACAATTGTAGTAAAACTCTCGAACCTTAATAAAAATAGCTCTGCCCACTATGTAAATCACAAATCTCAGCCCGCAATAGTTTATTAACCACCTCAGTAATATAACTTGATTCAACTGTTGTATGGCCTGGCCATCTTTTGATTACCAACTACATACGCCTATTTTCACAATGCTCAGCCATTTCTCAATGTTATGAATTTGGTCACTATAAAAATTAGGATATCATACCTAACAATACCTAATATTTCTCATAGGATTCCCTAACCCTAATCTACAATCTTCAATCCCCTCCACTTTTTGTATTTGCTTCCATACGCAGGAGAACCTACTTTTCACCTTAAAAAATATAACGCAAGATCTAACACCTCCCCCAAATCTGATCCCATAGCAAGCATCAACAACCTATCATCCATCTCATGAGATAATCACTCTAATCCTGCATCCATCATCATCCATACCAATCAACAAGATCATCCATATTATATACTTTTAAACATCCATCTCATGAGATAATCACTCTAAATCTTTATGATTCACACGAAAACATCAATTCATCAGACCCTTTTGATCTTATCTGCATATGGGATCCGCGAACCAAAGTGAAAGAGTATGCTTTAAGATACTTTTAATAAAGGGTCTCAGTTAGGGTCGAACTTTTATTGTGTCTCTTAAACGAAGCCAAGGTTAAGTGTAACATTATTGTTATACCTCAATCTTGATATTCGAAAATTAAAAGAGGGATTTGTTTTCCTTCACATAAGTTCTATGATGATTTTTCTTCTCGATTGTTTGATCTTTGTAAGGTCAAGATGCGTATGTAAACAAATCAAAAGAAAACTGAGATCGTTTGATTTATTTGCGTTGGATTCGAGTCTTGTTGAGGTTAATTGGAGATTGGAGATGAGATATGATAATTGTGACGATGGGCTAGGATAGATGTGAATTTAGATTTATTGGTGTTGATATTTGTGACGAAGGGATGTAGTAGTTCTTGTTGTTGGCTGAGATGTTGTATTTGACAAGGGTTTAGGATTTGTGATGTGGTAATGTTGTAGGTTGTTGATGTTGTAGTATGGTTTGCAAATCAATGGTTTGTAAATCGAGTCTTTCTGTCTTTTTTTTTCATTTGACCTAGACTCGGAGGTTGACTGACTCATTTAAGTCGACCTGGTCAACTCGGTAATAACCGAGTTGACTCGATTTGGGTTAGTGGTAGTAACTCGCTGGCAAGCAACACGCTGCCAAGCAACATAGCCAACTCGCTACCGAGTCAAAAATTTGGTAGAGTTTTGTTTAAATTTGGCATAGATGTTTGTCTTCATTGTACCTGTACACCTACTCGCTAATTGCCAACTCGCTACCCAGACCTGTCAACTCGCTACACCAAACTCGCTAGTATTACCTATCAACTCGCTACATGTCCTTTTCGTACTTTTGTACTTTTGTCATATAGCAACAAACTTCATATCTGTTTCGTCTTATCTTTTTCTGCTAAGTCTCTACCAAGAATACCAAAACTTTAAAGATAAGCTGTAAAGATCCCTAACAAACCACAGATTCTGTTGAAGGCCCAAATAAGGTTATAAACAGCTTCAAAAGTAAGCTGTAAAAAAGAACCAAACCATATTTGGTTTTTGGTGATTTTTAGAAAACAAATAGACCAATAAAGCTCAACAAAACAAGATCTAAACTGTTATAAAAAACATAAATTAGTCATGAAACACGAAACTAACACACGTGATGAAAGTGATAGATTTAGACATAGAAAAACGTGACAGATTCGAGACACAATCAAGACCAACCGGAACATATATCGTAATCCCGACCCAAGAATGAAACCATGGCTCTTGATACCAATTGTTAATTTTAAAAGAATTGTAGATCCGGTGGTCTTGGTGAATCAAACCACAAGGTAGTCATCTTTAGAGAGAGAAAGTAGAAGGAGAAACAAATGTGTGTAAAATGTATGAAAAGTGAAAATGTTACAAGTGTCTCACCCCTCCATGGAAGCAATGGAGGGGTATTTATACCACCATCTAATACATAAGTTTACTAAGTTGACCACTTTAGTCAATGAATGGTGGTCGTTTATGTTAAACTATAGTAATATCTGTATGTCGTCACATAAAACGAAATCCTACTGATATCATAATATCAATACACTTGACATTTTGTAAGGGGTGAAATTGTGATAAAAATATTATGGCTAATATTGATGATTTTTTAAGATCTCATGTGTCTATAAACCCAGATAGGTTGCTAAACTCTTTGATTAATCGATGCACATATTGAAGGGGGAGCAAATGGTTTCTGTGATTGGCAGAAAGAAAGAAAGAAATGTGGAGTGCAAGATCGACCATTTATATTACTGTATTGGAGTTATAAGGTGGTTAAGTTTAGGTATTCATTCCTATGATCCAGCCAGAACCAGAGGGATTCTACAAGGTATTCTTACTAGATAGTGTATATTTAGTAGTCTTGTATGAAAAAGGCGTAAATGTCGAGAATAAGGGAAAGTGCCGACTGAGATGGAGCTAGTACGGAAACAAAACCAAACAACGTTACCTAGTTATGAAGTCTCGGTAAGCACTGAAGGGGTTGAAGAATTAAAAAGAAAAAGTTAAGATAAAGGGTGAAAAGAAAGAAGCCCTCCTTACACTTAGGTAGAAACCGGGTCAATACATCTGCTATCAGAATCACAAAGATGATTGCTGACATTGAAGACTGACTCATGGAACAGTGATGCAATTGCACAACCCTCCGCTAGCCCTCAGAATCTCTCAAAAGATTAATGTTTCATATTACACGGGGGGGGGGGTGTGTTCCCCCAAAGGGGGGGGGAAGATTACACGTATTTCCTATCAACTTTCTCACTTCAAGTTAGTTGTATTGAAATGGTGGCACTCTGCTCCAGCCTTTCCGATCACTAAAACAAAGTGCACATTGAGTTTAGAGACATAGATTTCATCCTATACATCTCATTCAGGGACACTTGTCTAAATTATGCATGCTATCTCATACAATGTGATATAACGAGAAATATATATTAAGAGTCCTAAGCATTATATTAACACTCGTGTTTTAAAGTCAATTTTATGAAATTAATGTAATTTAACATTTATTTTTAGGTTTTACCCGTTTACTCTTAAAACCCGTAAAGTTAAGTTAAATCGCGTTAAACTGAAACTGATCATTTAATGTAAACGAGCAATATTGAACGATGAAATGATTTACATCAAGCAGTGTTGATGATTATTATGAGGATAATTAATAACTTTTTGGTTCATCTTATTTTTATTGGATACGTAAAATGCTTACGTTTTAACGTTAAAATAAGTTTAGCCATTCCCGGAAGTTCCAATAACTAACCTCGCCTAAACGAATACCCAACGATTTATTACCCAATACCCAAAATGAATAAAAATAACATTTATATTATATATATTATAATATATTTATATATATATTATTATATATTATATAATATATATATATATATATCATTCTATAATTTTATATATTTTATATATATATATATATATATATATATGCCGAAATTATTAGGATAAAACCAAGGAGTTACAACTTGTACATAATATCTAAGATATTATAAAGATCTAGGGAACAAAACTCTTACACCATTATCAACTTGACTTGTTAACCTTGACCAAGGGTTAGAAAGTAACCATGGTTAGGTTAACAAGATATTTTTACTATAAATACACATGCATGCATAGGTATCCTTTACTTAAACTCTTTACATGCAAAATTTATTTTCTTCCTCTCTTTTACACTCCAAAACCCACGGCACAAATAAGAAACATAATCAAACCATACAAAATTTTTATACAATCTATACAACCCTTTACACATCAATCCTAAGGTATACTAAAGTGTTTTCAAGCCTTGGATCATCATTTGCAAGTATTAAGAAGAAAAAGTAAAGATTAGGGTTTTGGAAACCTAATCTAGGGTTATAAGCTTGAAAGCTTGGATTTGAATCTAATATGGGGTTTTGAACTTATTTATCATCTCTTACATTCTATCTCTATGGTTTTCTTAATGCTTTTATAATTTTATTTCTTATTGATTTTATGTGATATATGTTAATATGTGTATAATCACCACTAAGGACTTTCTTAATATGTAAAATGACGTTATTAATTACTGTTTATGATTTTATGCAAAAAACCTTTTTCTTGTTATGTCATATGTTTCATATATATCATGTAAAAGTGAATATAAAGTATTTTAATAATGGTTTAAGTACTTAAACAGTTTAGGTAATGAAAGTAAAAGGGTTGAATGTTGCCATGAATTTAAAGGACTAGGGGATGATATTGACTTTATTATAAGTACCACAAGTGTCAAATGTGTTTTTAAGAGTTTTTATTGTAAACTACGAAGTAAAAAAAAAAAAAAATTAAAAAAATACATAACAACAAGGTTTTTATAAAGATATACTATGAATACTTAGGGTCTATTTAAAATCGAAATTCCATACAGAAAGTTTGACTTAATATATATTAATACGCCTCATTGACGATTCCATAATGATAAGAAATCTCAAAAAAAAACGATTGATATAACGAAAAAAAGATACTTTAAATACGAGTTTACGACAATAAATACTTTATAAATTTATAAAAAGTTATATTCATTTACAGCAAACTTATATTTTTAAAAACATCCTTAAATATTGATATAACTTTTAATTACGAGATCATACTCGAAAGAATCGATGAAAACGGAACTTAACAGGAATATAAACTACTCGACATTTTCGATAATTAAAGTTTATAAAAGTAATTTATAAATATGAACAGTAAAAGTACTATTCATCAGCGGGCCCTATTTTTTAAAATATAATACCTCTATTAATAACAAAACGTACTCGAAGGAGATCACTAAAATCAGGATTTAAAACGAATAAGTTATTTTACCTGATTACAAGTTTAGCTTAAATTAATGCTTAAAAACAACTAACTAGCGGTCATGAACAGTAATTTTACTATTCATCGCTGAATCTTTAAAAACTTGAAATATAAATATTTTGATCGCTCATAATTACGAAAGACGTGGACGTAAGAAACGCGAGCAACGGGCTTAAAACGACAAAATTAGGTCATTTTTACGAAAAGTATATTTATAAACGTTTTCACTTTATAAATATTATTTTTACTAAAACGATTAGTCGGTGATTATGCTATATAGAATATTGAGTGGTTATCAAAGTGCTATAATACTAGGGAGTTTCATAATGAGGCCTCTTCGGATGGCGTATCGACGAGTTGTTGGATTTACGATTTAAAGTGTCCTAACTCCTCGTACGTCATGTCATGACCTCTTTAATTATGATAGCCCGAACGATAGTACGATGTAACAACTATAAGATTATATTCAACGTTATTAATTAAAGTACTCGGTACTTATACGACCTTAATTTAAATAGGTTGCATCTATCGTCTTGCGTGACGTTTTATCTGTGATTATTTGGACTATCTGTACTCAAGGTGAGTTCATAGCCCCACTTTTTACAGTTTTACTGATTTACTATTATTTGGGGTGAGAACATGCTTTGTTTTATAAATTGGACGCAAGTGTTTTAAATATATTGATTATGTGTTTGCCTAAGTAGCGATAACCCTCCTGAGCCCATTATCATGAACTGTCAATTGCATAGATGTAGTTGTTAATTGCATTATGTGAGCGCGAATGTTATAAATAGATCTATTGGGATTAACCTCCCCGTTTGGGTGATTAGCTATCACCGGGAACGAACGTTGACCATGTCGGACTTGGATGTTGCGGGTTACAACATCTGTACGGGCAAAATAACTGCTAAAATAGCAAATATAGGTTGAGCTTCAGTGTCATGAGCTTAGTGCAACAGTAATCTGGTTTTGTGATTGTTGGCATATGTTGTAACATCACGGGAAAGTCTTGCGGTCCTGCATAATTTAAATACATAAACCTATGAATTCACCAACATTTTTGTTGACGTTTTAAGCAATGTTTTCAGGAGGTCAATAGGCACGAGGTGCCAAGGATGCATTGGATTATGTTTTGGATTGCACTGTTAAAGATTTATGTGCATCATGTTTTGGGAAATCTATGTTGTCTTTTGTAATATTAAACAAGGAACAAGTAAAGCTATAAGCTTTTTGTAATATGTCTTTTATTTAAATCCAATGTATCAATTTAAACGACTTTTGTGTCGTTCTTATATATATCTTGTGCTGTTGATCTTGAAGTAACACGCCCCGGATCCTTATTCCGCTGCGACCCATTTTGGGGGTGTTACAGATTGGTATCCAGAGCCAAGGTTTTAGAGAACCAGGTCAAATATTTTGCTGGACTATAACCGTTTTAAAACATTGCATACATATAAAAAGGGTTTTTACGGGGTATTCATATACAAATTATTGCATTGGTCGGTTAGGCTATATACATGCATAATTGATATACGTGTTTATAATATATTACGTATATAAAGATAATAGTCTTATATTTCCAGGTATTGCATACGCAACATCATGACCAACAGTCATAACGTGGGAATTCCACCAAGTTAGAGCACTTGCTAGAAGAGTACAAGTGGAAAACTTGGTCTGATTTTCCATAGAACAGTTGCTTATGCGGAGTACAGTCTCCATCCTTTCAGACCATTGAGTTAGTTCGACAACTCCCTCAGTGCCTTTGAAATATAGTGGTTGGCACTTCATGAAGAGTCTTGGTAAGTGCAATCAGTCACGAGCAACGAGTTCAGTCCTTTCTAAACCAGTTCCTGATTGTAGCTGTCTTCGCCATTCGAGCTTCTGTTAGCATCACGTGCTGCCAAGGCGGCAGCAACGCCTGGGTCAATCATTTCCTGAAGTTGGGCATTAGTGACAGTGGTAGTGGTGGCGGCTGTTGCGGCCGGCGTTGTTTCTGGGTTTAACCTTGTGGTCCTTTTCTTTGGTGCCATTTTCTTCAATTACAAGAAAATATAATACCCGTTAGATTTCATAAAATCATAAACGCGACATGACTGCTATAACAAGCAAAATTAAACTTATATAAGTATATTATATAAGACCAGTAGTAATATACGTACTATAATATAAACACGTATATTAATCATGTAAAGCTAATCTAAGTATGACCAATAATGATACAAATAGTGTATGTATGTCCCATGAAAAACTTTTCATTGAATTGCTATGTTGAAAACGGTTATAGTCAGCAAAACATTTGACCTTGGTCTCTCTCTTAAACCTTGGCTCTAATAAAAATCTGTAACACCCCCAAAATGGGTCGCAGCGGAATAAGGATCTGGGAGCGTTACTTCATAATAAACTTGATAAGACTGGTGAAACGACCACTAAATATGTATTGAAAATGATACATTCGGGAATTAATAAAATTATTTTTCAAAAGCTCACGGACTCAGAACATATTCATTCTTGAAAATGCGAAGATTTTTCTACATGACAAATATCCCCAAAATGTGATGCTCGTAAATCTTTATAGAAATGACTCCACAATGTAGACCACCAATGTATCCTTGTTTCTTGTACCTTATTAACCTGAGAAAAACATGCTTAAAACGGTCAACATAAAGTTGGTGAATTTCATAGGGTTTGTAAAATGTAAGAGGGTAGGACCGCATTGTTTCTAGAGTGTGTATTGCAACGGTATACAATATCCAAAAACAGTAGGTTTTGCATGGTATACAATATTCAAAACAGTAAGTATTGCATGGTATACAATATTTAAAACAGTAAGCATTGCATGGAATACAATATCCAAAACAGTAAGTATTGCATGGTATACAATATTCAAAACTGTAAGTATTGCATGGTATACAATATCCAAAACAGTATAGTATGCATGGTACGCAATATCCAAAAACAGTACGTATTTTTCAAAGTATGCAATATCCAAAATAATATAGTCTTTCAAATGTTTCTTGCATCCCAATTGTAAAAACAAAGCATGTTTCTCACCCTAAAAAATTATATTTAAAACAGTTTAAAATGGGGTATGAACTCACCTCGAGTGAGTTAATCAATAATATACTTCACAAGTGAAAAATGCGTCACTAAAACGCCCGAATGTAACCTAAATAATTACAGGTCGTATAATTACTAAGTACCTTAATTAACTAACATCATATATAATTGTATATAGCTACATCATCATCTAATTGTGTTTGTGAAATAATATTTTAAATCGCATTTGATAAATATTAAATCATGTATTTGAAAATCGTGAAATTGTTATAAATAATGAAATCGATTTGTAAAATAATATTTATATATCTTAAAAAATGTATTAAAAATTATTTAAGTGATGTAAATGTTCCGTTAAAAAATTATTTTAAAAACGATTTACGATCACTATTCATCTCAGGAAATAGTGCAAATGTGTCTAGAAATGTCGTTAACTTTCACGTTTTTAAGCCGTTTCGCGTTTATGATCCCATATTTTAGTATTTAAGACGAGTTATCAATATTTGACATTTTTTATATTTTTAGTCCCTTGATGAACAGTACTTTTTACTGTTCACGCCAGGGGGTTTTTAATAAAAATAAAGGGGTTATTTTTATAGTTTTAGTTATCGTTAAACGTCGTATTTATTCGTTTTAGGTTCCGTTTTTATTTTTCTTTGAGCACGTTATCGTAATTTAAAGTTTCCTAACTCATTTATGAGGTTTAAAAAATAAATGATTCTGTCATGAATAGTAATCTTTTATAAAAATAGTTTTATCAAAAGTATTTATTGTCGTATAACTTGCGAAATTCTATTACTATTTCAGTTTTAATTGTAAAATTATGATTCTTATAATTTTGAAATCCTAAAAATATGTACAATCTGTGAAAAATACTAAACTTTCTGTTTTAGAAGTATTTTATAGCTTGCTCTTATAAAGTTTATTTTATAAAACCGGTATTAACGTAAATCGTATTTTTATCGTATATTTTTCGTTATTAATCCATTTTTCAAGTTTCTTACCTTTTTAGAATCGTCATGAGATGTACTATATTTCTAAGACACAATATGGATGTCACCATACATGAACCAAAACAACCCTTTTGAAATCCATGTGTATACTTATTTATATAACTTATTTTATATATTTTTCAATTTAGTAAATTTCCACAAGTCTCCCACATCTCTTTATATCATAAGTCATATATATAATAGTGTCCATATTTTGTCCATGAGTCCATATTATCAAGTCCTTAATAACTCCTTCAAATCATAACTTATTATGTCACTTTTAATTACAAGTGTAAAAATAAACCCTAATTTAACAAGTTTTGTACATAGACTTTTTATACATGGACCACTAGTGTACAAGACTTATATATCCATTTTAACATGATATTATCAACATCATAACTTATGTAAAAGTGTACAAATCCATAATCACAAGTAAAATCCTTTTTACATGTTTAAAAGTTTCCTAATGGTGATTTTGCTATATAGAACTAATATACACATATAATCATGAAAATGAAAAGTTAAAGGCTCTTAGTTAACCTTATGATAAGGTATGATGATGAGAAATATGATCTAAAGCCTTGTCTAGACACAAAACCAAAGCTTGCACCCTTTAAAATCCTATTTTTCCAAAGAAACCCTAATCTTGTAAATACTTGCTTACACCTTGCAACCCTTCAAAACATCTTAATAAATCTTAGATATGATGTAGGTATGTGTGTATAAGTGGTAGAAAAATTTATATGGTTTGTGTGGGAGGGTGACTTTGAGCCGTGAGCTTCAAGAGAGACAAAGAGAGTGATAAGTTGATTTCTTTAAGTGTTAAGTGTTGTGTTGTGTTATCACTTGCATACATGTATTATATATGTAAAAGGTGGACAAAATTGTAGGAATGACCAATGAAATTGCATGTGGGAGGCTTTTTGTTTGGTACAAGATGAGGAAAACGAGGGTGATCTAATGTTGGTGTTCTTAATGTTTCATATGAAAGACATTCATCCCATTATGAATTTAAGGAGATGTGTTAATAGCTAGATATCTTGGTGAAAAGATAGAAAGTATTATTTTGTTGTTAAAAATAAAAGGTAATAAGTGTACACTTGCACCTCTTTTTTGAAAAGATATGAGTTGAACTTTTAATTCTATTGTCATAACTTGGAAATTGTATGTCTTGCTTTTTTCTTTTTTTTTATGGAAAAGTCCCACTTTCATAAGTGTGGGTAAAGTATTATTTAAATTTGATCACTTGAATCACAAAATAGGTATTGTTTGAAGTGTAGATTAATTTTTGGTCGGGATGGTTACGGAGTATGCCTAAACTTAATATTTCGTGAAAAGTAAACACTTACGTAAACGATTAAAAAATAAAATGAGTAAAGCTAATAATTATCCTCAAAATAATTATATAATACTTACTTGACGTAAACATTAATTAGTTTGGCGCCCGTTTACGTTGAATGAATATATTTAACTTACGCGATTTAACCCAATGACACGAAATAAAAGCGAACGCGTACAATACCAAAAATAAATAGTGAATTTATTGATGACGTAAATGACCTTAAAACACGGGGTGTTATTGACTCCCCCGTTAAATGAGCCTTGTCCTCAAGGCTTATGATGCGGCACTTGACGAAGGTGCGGTCTTTGTGAAGAGATGTGGGTAATTTTTTTTATGAACAGTAACTCCAATGGTATAAATAGTAGCCCCAACGGGTACTCCCTCCCTTTAATACAATTTTATCCTCCTTTGTCACACAACACTTAATCTTTCCATTACCATTTTTCTTATCCAATCCTCAAAAAATGTTGCACATCATCACGTCTCTTGGCGAGGGATATCGATAGCACTCGGCATTTATCTTGCCTACTTCCCATACGAAGAAGGATTTCAGTATCTGGCCTTTATTCTAGCAATTCTCGTGCCCCTCATCGTTCTTGCAATCGGCGTGGATCTCCTTTGGAAGAAATTGATATTATTTCTAGGGGAGGGTTGTAATAAAGATTGTATTTCCTTTATGTCCTTATGTATCTCTATTTCTAAGAATAATAAAACGAATGTTGTGAGCAAACAGTTCTATTTGGTTTATTTATTTTTTCATTCGAATATTTCGTTACACACGTTTGGGTAAATTATTTTGCATCCCCTTTAGTTTGATTTATACTAGAGTGTTAGGATTTTGTGATGTTGTTTAATATTTATTGTTGCGACCAAAGCTCGACTTTTAGCGGGCTTTTTCATTCCCTTTGGCTTAACGCGTCAGTTATAACATTTTTCTTAGAGTGATAATGACTTTATACCTATGGTGGTGTCGTAACTACCAAGCTCTATGGTATTATGTATTCATCGAAAATGATGAATTGGTATATTCCTTAATGGCGATGTAAACTTGTTAGTCGATCGTATCTCCTAGGGTGACTAGGGATGAGTCTTGACTTTTTGACATGGATTTTTGTATAAATGATGTAGGACTTCATTGTTAGATAGTGTAAGATTTACTTAGTTATTAGGATTATCAGTTTGGTTCCTTGTGATAGATACGTTTTATGAATACGCACACAAAACCTGATATAACTAGAAAATTAGTTCTTGACAACAAGTTTTAAGGTGACTACTCTCAGCGTGACATGGTCCTTCCTGAATTATACATAGTTGATCAGGCCATGTATAATTAAGGACTAACGATATGCTAGTACTCATTTTGTTCAAATGTGTGTTATAATTTGACTTGCAAAATAGGAAGTTAAAGTAAAGTTTATCGAATTTTTTAACAACACATTGATTTGTAGTAATTTGAAATCGTTCGATACAACATAATTTAAGAGAAATACATGAGTAATCTTAAGGAGATAAGTTTTAAGGATTAGTTAACTTAGGATTTATTAGGCCAACAGCAAGAAAACTTTATATTTTATGCTTCGATCCTCATCTTCAATGTTGTTAGGGTTTTGATCGGTTTCTCATCCTCTTAAGGCATGCACCACTCCACGTGCTCTAGTACCTTCAACTTGGTTTCCATGGTTTTGATTCTTCAATTCTGGGCAATCACTCCTGTAGTGCCCTTCATCCCCACATTCGTAGCAAGTGAGGGTTCTTTGATTCCTGGCGGCAGTAGGATTCCTACAATCCCAGGTCATGTGGCCAACCTTCTTGCAATTTCCGCACTTTATAGTACATTGCCCATTGTGGTGCAGCTTGCACCTGTTGCACAATGGAAGAGTTCCAGCATACTCCTTTCTTTCACCAGTCCTAACAACGTTAGCCTGAGCCACATTTTGTCTCTTGGGAGATTGTTGTTGAGCTTGGTTGTTATTGTCAAGTTTCCTCTTATTCTCAGCTTGACGTTCAGCAAGAGTGCTGATCTTTTTTTCCATCAGTTCAGTTGCC
Organism: Tanacetum coccineum; assembly: GCA_026074375.1. Taxonomy (NCBI): domain Eukaryota; kingdom Viridiplantae; phylum Streptophyta; class Magnoliopsida; order Asterales; family Asteraceae; genus Tanacetum; species Tanacetum coccineum. The sequence goes on along the minus strand of BQNB010033730.1, from coordinate 10,345 downwards.
ATTTCAAGAGCATCCTGCATTGTTTTCGGCCTTGACGCTATGATATTTCCATGGATCATGCCAGGCAATCCACCGACATACCTTTCAATCTTCTCAGACTCCTCAGGAAACATCCTAACACACAACAATGCCAGTTCCTGGAAACGTTGATTATAGCCTATCACATCGGTACCTTTCACTTTCAAATTCCACAATTCAGTCTCGAGCTTTTTCATCTCATTCCTTGGGCAATACTTGTCTGTCATCTTCTTTCTCAGATAGGTCCAGGTCATTGCATACACAACATCATGACCAACAGTCATAACGTGGGAATTCCACCACGTTAGAGCACTTGCTAGAAGAGTACAAGTGGAAAACTTAGTCTGATCTTCCATAGAACAATTGCTTATGCGGAATACAGTCTCCATCCTTTCAGACCATTAAGTTAGTTTGACAACTCCCTCAGTACCTTTGAAATATAGTGGTTGGCACTTCATGAAGTCTTGGTAAGTGCACTCTCGAGCAACACGTTCAGTCCTTCTGACGCCCGTTCCTGAATTATGGTTGTCTTCGCCATTCGTGCTTCTGTTACCATCACGTGCTGCCAAGGCGGAAACAACGCCTTGGTCAATCATTGCCTGAAGTTGGGCGTTTAGTGCGTGGTAGTAGGTGGCGGTGTTGCAAGCCGGGCGTCTTTGTTTCTGGGTTTAACCTTGTGATCCTTTTCTTTGGTGATATTTTCTTCAATTATAAGAAAATATAATACCCGTTAGATTTCATAAAATCATAAACGCGACATGACTGCTATAACAAGCAAAATTAAACTTATATAAGTATATTATATAAGACCAGTAGTAATATACGTACTATAATATAAACACGTATATTAATCATGTAAGCATCTAGTATGACCAACTAATGCAAACAAATAGTGTATGTATGTCCCGTGAAAAACCCCTTCGTATGAATGCAATGTTTGAAAACGGTTATAGTCCAGCAAAACATTTGACCTGGTTCTCTATAACCTTGGCTCTGATACCAATCTGTAACACCCCCAAAATGGGTCGCAGCGGAATAAGGATCCGGGAGCGTTACTTCATAATAACCTTGCACAAGACATGAGAGAACGACCACTAAATGTGTCGTTTGAAAATGATACATTGGATTTAATAAATTATTGTTACAAAAGCTCAACGGCTAAACTTGTTCATTCTTGAAAATGCGAAGATTTTTCTACATGACAATTATCCCCAAAATGTGATGCACGTAAATCTTTATAGAAATGACTCCACAATGTAGACCACCAATGTATCCTTGTTTCTTGTACCTTATTAACCTGAGAAAAACATGCTTAAAACGGTCAACATAAAGTTGGTGAATTCATAGGTTTGTAAAATGTATGAGTGTAGGACCGTAATTGTTTAGAGTGTGTATTGCACGGTATACAATATCCACTCCTGAAAAACATTGCTTTAAAACGTCAACAATAATGTTGGTGAATTCATAGGTTTGATAAATCATATATTGTAGGACCACAAGATTTCCCAAGTGTATGATAATGCAACAGATGCAGACATCATATAAATGTAATTACGTTGCCCTAAGCTCATGACACTGAAGCTCGACATAAATGAATACCATATAAATGGCCTACATTACCCGTGATGATGTTCTAACCCGCAACATCCTATGTTCGACATGGTATACGTTCGTTTTCCCAGTGATAGCTAATCACCCGAATGGGGATGTCAATCCCAATAGATCTATTCATAACATTCGCGCTCACAATCCAGTAACTGACAGTTCATGATAATAGGCTCAACTAGGGTTATCGCTACTTAGGCAACACGTAATCATAATATAAAACTTAACCACTTGTGTCCAGTTATAAAACATTGCATGTTTCTCACCCCAAAAACTTGTAAAACAAATCATGTAAAACGTGGGGCTATGAACTCACCTTGAGTGAGCGAATAACAAGTATATCACAGATAATGCGTCACGTAAATCGTCAGATGCAACCTATTTAAATTAAGGTCGTATAAGTACTAATCACATTGGGTAATTACTACCATGCATAATTCTATATAGCTAATCACCATCTAATTGTTTTGGAAAAATTGTGTTTAATAAGTTAAAACGTTTATAATTACCGTTGTAGTAAAACTGGCGTAACTTTCGCGTTTTAAGCCCGATTTTGACGTTTCTTATGCCCACGCTTTTGTATTAGGACGAGTTATCATAATTTGACATTTTCATATTTTTAATCCCCTGATGAACAGTACTTTTTACTGTTCACACCAGTTATAAAGTTATTTTTATAGTTTTAGTTATCGTAAAACCCGTAAACGTCGTATTTTATTCGTTATAGCTCCGTTTTTAGCGATTCTTTCGAGCACGTTCTCGTAATTGAAAGTTCTATTTATTTATGAGGTTTACAAAAATAAATGTTTCTGTCATGAACAGTAACTTTTATAAAAATAGTTTTATAAAAGTATTAATTGTCGTAAACTCGCGAAATTCATAACTCATTCGTTATTAATTGAAAATTTTCGTTTCTTATCATTTTGGAATCCTAAAAATATGTGTGATCTAAGAAAAATAATAAACCTTACATATCAGTAGTATTTTATAAATTGTTTTTATAAAATTTCTTTTATATCGCGTTTAATTAACGTGTAACTCGTAAACTACGTATCTTTTTCGTTATTAATCCATTTTTCGAGTTTCTTACCCTTTTGGAATCGTCGTGAGGTGTATTATCTTTATAAAACATCAAACTCACTGTTTGAAATTCGAAATCTAGAAACAGCTCCTTTTATGTTTATATGTATTAATTTTGATATAAGGCTTCATTTTATTGTACTTTTTACCTTTGTAAATTTACCACAAGTTTTCGTTATTAATCCATTTTTCGAGTTTCTTACCCTTTTGGAATCGTCATGAGACGTACTATTTTATAAAAATATAAAAAGTATACCTTATTTTTCGAACCAAAACAGAAAGTTTGGAGGTTTGTGTTAAAAACATGTTTTAAACTTCATTTTATACGTTTTAGCTTAACCATCTTGTTACAATTCCATTTCAACCCTTTATACCCTATGTAATACATATAATAATGTCCATTGTCCATATTTTGTTCACATGAGTCCATGAAAACAAGATTAACAAGTCATTTACAATACTTTTACTTGTAACTTATTAAGTAAACTTTAGAAACCCTAATTTGTATATACACTTTTTATACTTAAACCAACATGGTATAATACTTATATATCCATTTTAACATGATATCACCAACAACATAACATATATAAAAGTGTACAAAATAATGATCACAAGTAAAAATCCCTTTTACATGTTTAAAAGTATCCTAATGATGATTTTGCTATATAGAATTTATATATGCATAAAATGATAAATGTAAGTTTATAAAGAGTTTTAGATAACCTTATGATGATGTAATATGATGAACCACAATATCTAAACCCTAGTTTAGATGACAAACCAAAGCTTGCACAACTTGAAAACCCTAATTCCAATTAGAAACCCTAATCTTGCTTTTCCTTGCTTAAACCTTGAAAATGCTTAAACCAATCCTTCTAAACACTTTAAGACATCTTAGGAATGATGTAGGGATGTGTGTAAATGTTACAATTAAAATTTTGTATGGGTTTGGTGTGTGTTTATGGAATGCCGTGGGTTAAAGGAGCCAAAAGGGAGAGAAAATTGATTTTTGATATGTAAAGTGAAGTGTGAATGTTATCTCTTGTAAAGGTGCAAGTATATATGATATAATGAGCTAGTACATGTGATATAACAAAGACCAAGATTGAGAGGGGGGGTACACGGCTCAAATGGGGCAAGAATGAGGGTTTTAAGGATGACTAGTGGTCAAAACCACTAGTCATGCCTTTAGTCTTTACTAACTCTTCCATGTACATGTCCTTATATGTTTCTATGTCCTCAAATAGTTAAGATCATCCCATGGATTTTTGTAAATGTGTTCACTAGATATTTTACTTGCCATTTATCTTGGTAAAAAGAAAGTAATACTTGAAATATGAAAGTATAAGTTAATATGTAAAGTGTAGTCTTGTTAATAAAATGTATACTTGCAACTTGATAAGTCTTGCTTATTTATTTCTTGTATATGGGGCGTCCATACATATATATGTGGGTAGAGTTTTATAAACTTTGGTCATTGAAAATAAAAATAAACGTTTGTTGAAGCGTAAATTAATTATGGTGGTTCCGAGTATGCCTAAACGTACTTTTATCGCAAAACGTACACACTTTATGTAACCAATAAAATAAAATGAACAATGTTAATAATTATCCTTAAAATAATTACTTAACACTTGCTTGATGTAAACATTTAATTGTTTGATGCCCGTTTACATTGAATGATCATTTTTAGCTTACGCGATTTAACTTAACGATTACAATTTAAAGCAAACGCGTACAATACTAAAACTACATAGTGAATTTATTGACGTCGTAAATGACCCTAAAACACGGGGTGTTATAGTCTTGGTCAGACACCGGTAGGGCGGAATCATTATCTAGCATATTGCGTGCAACACTTGCCATATTATATGCTACACATAAATTAGCTTCGGTGTCAGGAGCTTAGCGCAACAGTAGATACTTTTTATGTGATACTGTATCTGTTATAGTAGTCACATACATTTTAGAAATCTTGTGGTCCACACTACCTTGTTGAACATTATTGATTACTAAACACTTTTCATAATACTGTGGTGAAGCAGTAGACACTATACTATTTTGGTTCTACATTTACACTTACATTTTTAGCGACTATTATAAGGATTGAAATGATCATACATACTTTATAAATCTTTTGATTTCAACATTTACATTTACAAAAATCTATGAACTCACCAACTTTATGTTGACACTTTAAGCATGTTTTTCTCTAGTGAATTAGATGCTTGGCTTAACTGATGTGCATTGGAGTCTAGATTATACAAGATTACAATCATGGATTTATACTACATTCAAATGATCAAATCTCGTTGTATTGCTTTTAAGCTTTTCATGGTGATGCAATTATGGGACAAATATTATATCAATTTCAAGAAAATCAACGAGTTTCAAACGACACATTTAGAGGTCGTTCTCTTGTATCATATGCTGTTGTATTATGAAGTAATGCTCCTAGACATATATATTATTAACCTTTTAAGGAACATTTTAATGCCCCTCAAATTATGAGGGTATGATATGGTGTTTGAGTACGTTAATTTGATTTTTTTTGAATTTACTAAGAAATTCTTGAATGAAAAGTCCATACTCAAATTCACTATATATGGACTATAATTTAAGTATACACTCAAATTCATATATATACAAGATTAGTATGAGAAGGACCGAAAATGTTCAAACCGAAAATGACAAAAGTTTTTTGTCCATGTCAGCAATCTTGTAAGTCGTTCTCGATAATCTCCCCATTTGGTACTTTTTTGTCGCTAGCTTCCCCTTAACCAGTAATCTTTTCTTGAGTACATTCAAAGATTTCTTACAATCCGCATTAAGAAGTCTTGATGTAAAAAAATCCAAATATCTGATGTACATAATTAATTCAAAACCGTAACACCAAAGTCAATTAAGTCTCGGAAGTCTGCATTTCTCCTTACATGATAGTGATGATATAAATTGTAACACCAAAGTCAACTAAGTCCCAGATGTCATAATTATTCCCTCTAAGTAGTCAAAATGATAACACCTAAGTCAACTAAGTCTCAGATGTAGGCATTTCTTCTTGCAGGATACCTATGTGTACCTGTTTTATCAAATATTTCTACCCTTTTAATAATAAGCTTAGTGATTGATTGTTAAAGTAAGCATTAATTGAATCAGTAACCAATTTCCTCAAGCTAAAATAAATCTTTTGACAACACTTCCCCTTGATATCTCAAATGATGCATACTAAAAATGACAAGATATCTGGTATGTGCTTAAATACACATACCCTTTTCCATTAAAACTGGACTTAAATGACTAAAAACATACCAAAAATACATTGTATTTGTATGCTTTCATCTATATTGTGCAATGAACGGATATCCTGAGAAACGTGAATGAAAAAAATAAAGCAAAAACAGACAAAACCGAGCACGGAATGGAAAAGCGTGAAAAGACAAAGTCAAATCGAAGCCAAAAGTCCAAAAAGCCCAAGTCAAAGTCAACTCCGGAAAGTCAAAGACAAATCCGAGGCCGACATTAAAGAAATACTTAATGGGCCAACCCACACCCATCTAATGGGCTGGGTCAGCCCATTAAGCTATTTATACAAAAACCAAAAGCCCAACTATAACTTTTGGGGGGCATTTCTGCCAAACCCTAAAAGTTATACACCACCATGGGCGAATTTAGGTATAACTTATATAACTTTGGGGAGCAAAACTGCCAACTCCCAAAGTTATATCACCACAAGGACCACCATTGTAATACTACGTTATAACTTGAGGGACCATTTTTGCCACACTCCTACATTTACACCCCACAAAGGACCATTCTTTTGTATATAATACATAAAAGTTGGAGGGCTCATTTTGCCTAACTAACTCAAACTCATTCATATAAACATACAACTCCCATTTCCCTGCCAACAAACACTTGTCAATATTCATCCATCGTTTTGGCTGTATCCTGCAACACCAAGCCAAAAACATAACTCCCATTCACCCTCCCCATGACAACCATCGGAAATCCCTCATTTATCTATTGGTTCAAAGTGTATGACAAGGAATGGATGGTTGGATGACTAGATTGGCAACAAGGAAAAAACCAATGGCTAAGATTTACTTGAGGTTTCATCTAACACAACAAACACAATCTAGGAAGCCACTCACAAAGAAGCGCACTGAAGAAGTTGAAGACTAGTTACTTAGTATAAATAGGGACATTATGTAAGCCATTTTTGGCAAGTAGTTTTTAGAAGTTGTTTTTTTTTAAAAGTCTTTAGTCTTTTAAGCATTATGAAATGTCTGTATTTTAAATATCAGAATTGTATTCTCTTTGAAGTTAATGAATAAAATTCGGGTTTTCTTGAAAATTTTTCATTTATCTTACTTGTCCTTTAATATGTTTATATAAGTCTTTGTATAAGGTTTTTGAGTCACTATAAGAATTATATAAATGCTTTGTTTCAATTATATCTTAAAAATCTAAAGGATTCCAAGGAAACTGTCAAGGAAGCAAGGAGCATGGTTTGAAAAGGATGGTCATGGGTTTTAGAGCTTATGGTAAACATTAGGATCTGTTTTAAAGCTTGTGAGAGCTTAAATCTTGCCAAAAAGCCAAGGACTCTTTGTAAGTTTTCTTTTAAATTTTGCTAATTTTTTACTGTTCATTAGCTTATTTGTGTGTATCTTGTTGCTTATCTTTCTTATTATCCGATATTTATGCTTGTTTATGTTGTTATTTATTGCCTTGCTGTGTCTTTTTGATATTAAGATTTAAGTCACAATCTGTCCCGTGATATGCTTAATATGCTTGTGCTTTATAGCTTATTTGTGCTTATTATTGTATGCTTTTATCTTAGTTTTGCTCAACATTGTTTGCTTGTTATCTGGTTTCCAAAAGCCTAGCCTTAAAACCGTTTAAATCTGCTTGAATTTGATTTTTATCATTTAAAGGGGTGTTTATGTCAAGGGTGAAAACGGGTCATTTTGGTATAAAAACCATTTGGGTCATCTTGGCCAAATTGTACAAGCACTTTTTAATTGATTGAAGCTGTTTTCAAAGTTTTTTTTGGTTTGTGTGTTGATTTTTAAGCCTTGTCTATAAGCATTTTGAAACTGTGGCTATAAATCAGTTTTAAAATGCTTATATGATTGAGACTTCAAAATCTGCCCTTAAGACTTGTTTTGAGTCCTTTTTGATGTCCTAGATGCAATTAGTTAAGTCTCTTTTGGTTTACTTGCATTTTTTTATAATTTGTCTAAGTTTTTATAAAGTTTTTCATAGTCAAAACTGTCTCTTTTTCATTTTAAGTTATCAGATGGTGAAACTTGATTTTAGCTCTTGAAAATTTGTGCACAATCTCACTCGTTGGTGTACTTAATCTGTTTTAACTCAGTTTCTTATTTGGAGTCTATTTTATGGCTTATTTATAAGCATGCTTGTTGTCCCTTTTTCTTTAACAATAATTAATACTCCTGTGCATCCAGCTGTTTAAAGCCCTTTTTCTTTTGCTTATTTTTTTTTAACCTTTATTCTTTTTTGAATGATTTTTGAAGCAATAAGCTGCTCTTTAAGCTTTGGTGTATGCCTTTAAGCTCTTAGAGTCCCTTTTTGTTGCTTAAATTTAAGCTTAAATATTGTCCCCTAGGCTGCCCTGCACTTGTTTGTGGCTTATAGCTTATTTTGATTTTATGGCTTATTAGTCTGTTGTTCCTTGCTTATTTTTGGTTCATAGAGCTTATTAGGTATATTGCACCATCTGTCTTTGCTTATTTAGGTTTCTCTTTGGCTTATTTGTTCTTTAAGTAGCATAACAGTTAGCTTAGGATCTTAGTTAAAAAATTAGTATTCTGCTAGCTTTTTGATTGCTTATTTTCCTGCTTATTTGTTAGTTATAAAAATTTTGTCTTTTTTAAAGTTGCTTATTGTCATCTTATTTAAAAGTTGTAAAAAAAATGAAAAACAAAAACGTTGGGATTAGGGGAAGCCCCAAGTGAGCAGGGCTCGAACTTGGGACCTCAACCCCATCAACCAACATTTATAACACATACTCACTACCGGTGTGCTACAATAGCTCATCCGATAGTGTTTTGCAACATTAATTATTTAAGGGCCTTTTAGCCCAATAAGCCCATAAGCCTTTTCAGCTTATTTTTTAACTTATTTGATAAGCTAGGATCACCAGCTTATTTTTCCTAGGCTTTACATAGAATTTAGGACTTTTCCCTATTTTTCCAGATTTTTCCCATTTTGTTTTCTATTTTTAATCATTTATTTTCTTTAAAACTGTTTTTAAATTATTAAAAATTAAATAAAAATCAAAAAAATATAATTCTTTTTTAGATAATTTTATTTTTTCATATTGATTGTAGTTTTACATACATATATAAAATATAATATATAGTACTATGGAAAATTACCAATTTACCCTTGAGGACAAATGTGAAAAGGAAATTCTTCAATATATATATATATATATAATATAATATAATATGTATATTAACCGGTAAGTGATTACCAGGTCGTATCCCAAAGAAATGTGAATTGATACCCTCGATTCAGTTTG
>BQNB010033729.1:0-52096 GCA_026074375.1 Tanacetum coccineum | reverse complement strand
CCAGTAGGTATCCACCTAAGACCAACAGTCTTGAAAATTCTACCCGTTGGTTTCCACCTAAGATAAGATCTAGGAGTGTTTGGTTTCTCATGCACAGCGGAAGACTTATTGGGAGAAAACCTATATCCTTTAGAGATCCATATTTTAGGTTTGATTACATTAGTTATCTTTTCTACGGGTTTGATGTTGTTTTTAGTCTTATGGGATATATACTTAATGTGAGAGTTTCCTCTTTCAGGGATTTTGTTAAACAAACATCATGATTTGCATTAAAGACACATTTCTAACAAGTCGAACAAACAAAGTGTTAGGAGTCCGAAAAGGAACTCAAATTCCTAGAGTGATCTACTAGTGGCACACCATTTGACATTCCACAACTACTCTTAGATACAAGCAAACTCATAGATGTTTGATTGTTGCTCCTAGGTTTTTGTTTGCTATAGTAGTGTTTTGTAGACTAGTAGTATGCATCACACTAGATTTGAATTCCTATTTCTTTCTTGTGTCTTTTTCCTAGCTTCCTCTAGATAGTGATTATGAGTCATATCATTTGAACCATACGATTCTTCTTTACTATTCCTAGATGAGCCAGGTGCAATCACGTGATAAAGTTTTGCAAGCATATATTCTTGAACTTTAGACAAATAATGAGGAGTGACTGGTTTCGACAAAACGTTATTCACATCAACTTGGGAGGCAAATCGTGGTTTTGAAAAATTAGGTCGTTCAGATTTAAACGCGTTCGATTGTCTAACAACTGATTAGTTTCTGGGTGGTTGTAAAACCGGTTTCCCCAAGATTGATGGTTTTGCAAAATTAGTATCCACGCTATTTCCTTTTAACTTTCTTAATTTGTTTTTCAATGCTACATTCGCAAAAACCTTTACCTAAATCTGAGCCTTTAAATCAGCATTTTCAACAGTCTTACTATGAGCAATCAGTGAGTCATTATGGTCTTTTGTCTGAACTCGTGTCTTTTTGATTGAATCTTAAAGATCTTTGTAAGTCTGTTTCAAATGCTTATTTTCCTTATGCAACTTCTCATTCTCTGCAAGTAATTTAGCCATACTATGTTCCAATTCGATATTGATTGTTTCAAGTACCTCAATTTCCCTTTTAATTTTGGATTCATTACTTGTTTCATTCAAAATTTGACCATGTTGCCCGTCTTTGAAAGCTTGATTTTGATATTTAAGTTCCATGTGATCACAATGTGCTTTCATTCTTGAAAAATCTTTTTGAAGTTGGGCAACGGTCTTTTTGAGAGAAATATTTTCAGACTCGATAGATTGGTTTAAAAATTCAGTTGTCATGTTATCAAATGATGGATCAAGTAAAGGACATGTAACTTGACATTTTTCAGCATTCTGGTCAATCTTTCCTCCCCTATGACACTTATTTGTTGAATCAAGAGTGGTATTTTTATCAACCTTTTCCAACAGATGTGTGTTATAAAAGGGTTCAGATTACACAGAATGTTGTTGTTCATTAGCAAGTACATTATGTTGAGCAATCAATTGTACCTTAGCAAATGGCACTTGGTCATTTACTGGTCTGATATTTGCATCCACGGCATGTGTGATATAATTCTCTGAACTGCTGCTTGTGACCTGCTTGTCTGACTTTGTCCCACTACATTATGTAACAACTAAACCAGCATCCAATGCTTTACTCGAATCAACTTTTCCCTCTTTTGACTGCATCTGTCTTTCATTCATTATATATATATATATATATATAATATATATGTGTGTGTGTGTGTATTAGATTTGGACTTATAATTTGGTTTTGGGCTTATGTTTTGGCTTTGGCCCAACGAAGTATAAATACTAGATTTTCTTTTGAAAGTTTTCGGGCTAATTATAAAACCATAATGGGCCGTAAGGCCCAATGACAAATAAATGGTTAATGGACATGGATTGGAGTTAAAAGTGGTTATATTGGACTTAACAAATGTTATTTGACTAAAATTGGGCTTTCGAGCCCGATAGGGGAAAATTTGATAGTTTGGATTACTGAGTCGGATACATGGATTTACGGAAGTGGAAAAACGGTTAATATGGTCGATCTTGGTCATTGTTTAGTTAAACGCTTTGGAATATGGACTTTTTGGCATTATGTCAGAGTTTTGGAAAATTGTGGAAAGTGTTAAAAATTTAAGGTTTGGAAACCTTGGAAGTCTTTTACAAACGAACAGGTCATGTCGAAATTTTATGAAATGTGTCACACTTAGGAAATACTGTAGAAAGCTTATTTTGTGTCGAATCGACTAAAGTATAAAAATATGACTTTTAATAAACATTAAATGTCAAGATTAAACTAACAAACGTAGAAATACTAAGTTAACAAGATTTTATACTTACCCGTTTAGCCTGATGACAAAAATAATAAAATATTATTATTTTATTATATGTATATATATATATATATATATATATATTTTAACGTTACGAAGACATTTATCCTTTTATTTCGGATCTTTGAGATTCACTCATTTCTCGCCGGACTTCCTCGAACCGTTTGGTCAGTTGTTTCATTTTGGTTGTTGGGTATATTTTGAGTATTTTGTGTTGCTATCGCACTTAACCCAAGTGCATCGAGTTGTTTTACTTATTTACCACACAACCATGATACCAAAACGTTTTGAAATGAGAATATAGGTTTTGAAATGAGAACATGGGTTTTGAAATGAGAATATAGGTTTTGTAATGAGAATATGGGTTTAGTAATGAGAAATAAGAATTTTGTGTGAGCAAAGACAAACGCTTGTACAATAAGACAATTTTGTACAAAATGTTAATAAGGTGAAATTAATGTTAGGTCGTGGCTAGGTAACGTTGTGCGTTGTAGAGATTATTGGTGCGTTGTAGAGATTATTTGTGCGTTGTGTAGAGATTATCTGTGCGGTTATTATCATCTGTCAATGTGAGTTCTCGTAGCCTCACTTTTTAAATCTTTTTTGTTGGGGGGAAATGATACTCAAATGTCTTTTGAACTATTTTTCTGAACTGTGCGAGATGTGGTTTTGTTTTTGCGACAATTTATGTGCTTATGAATGTTATGTGAATATTATGTGGTATGATTGTTCTTGCATGCATCGAGGTGCATGGCAAGGTGTGTGATTAGCATGGATTTGCTATGTTTATGAAAGGTTGCCCTATTGTAAATGCTCAAGTGTTGGTAGGCTTTTAGGTGCGTATAACCTCGGGGTTGCGACCCCAAGAGCGTTGGTACACGCTGGTGATAAGACTAGCGGGGATGCTAGGTCTTGGTACATGATTAGCGAGGATGCTAAGTCCTGGGTTTTGATTGTTTTGCATATATTCACTATCATATTACACAATTGTCCACTGTTTGAAGTATTGGCACAGCGACTGGGTTTCCTTCAAACCTACGAGCTCACCAACATTATTGTTGATGTTTTCGAGTATCATTTTCAGGTTTGTTTTGATAAAGGTTAATGGATGGTTTTGGAGATTAAAGATGTACACACTTGGGGATATGAGATTTGAGACCAAGGTCTTACTTATCAAGATTGAAACATGAAACCTTTGTAATCTTTTGTAAACTGCAGATGGTATGATCTTGTATCTTGTGCAATGTGAATCATTATGTCGCATTCCTGTGTTTTCGCCACTGACGGGGTGTGACAGATTGGTAATCAGAGCCAAGGTTATAGAGAATGCTTTTTTTATATAAAAAGCAAATGCAACTATAACCAAACTAGAATTTTCATAAAACCTCGAAGATGGCAAAAGTTAACTAGCCCGAGCGGTTCATAGTTGTTCCTAAATTGCGCATAGCTTGGTCAACTATGCCTAATTCATGAAGGACTATGAAATGATGGGGTAGCTTTCTTTAAGCTATGTTAGAGGAAGGGGAGGGATGTATAAGTAGTGAGACCCCTGAAAATGATTGACTGTGAAATTATGAGAACACTTGTGAGTGTTTGGATCTAGAGTGTTATTGGTTGTCTGATGTTTGCCATGCTGCCTTAGTTGTATTGCATGATGCCCTTAGAGCCTTGGTAGATATGTGGTTGGTAGCGATGTTGATTAAGGATGTGTCCTTGGTAGCTATGTTGTTGTGTTGCATGACGCCCTGAGGCGCTTGTGATGTATCGAACCTTGTTGGTACTTGTTTGTTGTTCGTACCTTCTCAGTATACCTGTTATATATAAGAGTATATATATACGTATATACGGTTATGAACACCTAAATTCAAATGTTATGTTAATTACATATGTAAAGCATAATGATGCTGGTAATTTAAGTAATGATATTTTGTAGAGATACTTATACCCTTACCGTGTTATCACAGGTCATGTCTACCCCAGCTTATGTTGATTCGGAGACTATCACCCAGGCTGACGGAGCTTAGAGCTCCCGAGTGCCCGTCCTATTACCTGATGACCCTTATGTAGCGGTTAGACAGGCACAGTTAGTTGATACAGATACTGAGTCAGAGCTAGAGGAGGCTCCCTCAGAGGCAGAGGAGTCACAGTCATTAGGTTCTAGAGTACCCCTTATGAGTGTGGAGTTTGAGGCTTCTGAGCTGTCCGGTACTAGGACTATTTCATCCCATTCTTCAGCTTCATCGGATTCCACCTCACCATTGTCACCTGACCACCCACTTACTCAGGCTTCACCCACCCCTACACCCACTCGAGTTTCGTTCTACTATAGGACCGCATGTATTACCGTGCGTACTCAGCCGACCCTATTACCGGGCATGTCAGCCCGAATAGCGAAGGCAGCTGCTTTGTCCCCATCTTCCTTCCATAAGAGGTATAGATCCTTTTACGCGACACCATCACCATCATCATCTCTGACCCTTCCCATTCGAAAGAGGTATCAGGGTACATCTAAGCTTATTTTAGACATTGAGACTGAGGATGAGAGTTCGGATTCGGATGTTGAGGGAGAGGGTTTAGAGGATGAGGGTCCTGGTTTAGATAACGAGGGTCATGTTTTAGATGACGAGGGTCATGGTTTAGAGGATGAGGGTCCTGGTTCAGAGGAGTAGGAGGTTGCACCTGAGGGTCAGCAGCAGGCAGTTTTGGTTGTGGATAGAACTGTGGATGAGCCTTTAGGTCTTAGATATGGGGCGTTGAGACGCCGTGTGTTGGCATTAGGAGAGGGCTTTGTGCCCAGTACGTTTGAGGTAGGACAGAGCTTTAGGTTTATGCCAGAGCAGGAAGGAGCAGAAAGGATATCTGTATTTAGACAGACCACCCTTGTTACATGGTGATAAGTGTTAAATTGTATACATAAAATACCTAGGATTTCGCCAATAAAAGCCAAAAAATATGCCAAAAGATGGAAATAAGGATGCTTCCAAACACTTCACTGTTTCTTGAGCTGTTTTGTCATAAGCTTAAGAAGCTGATAACACATTTCATTCCAACTTAATCAGATTACTTCTTATTAGCATTCAGTGATTGTACTGGTGTAAGGGACTATCTATTCTTACTTGCCTATATTAGACGAATGCACATCTTCAACCTCACAAAGTGTACTCTACACGAATCATATAGCCTCCAAAGTAATACTTTCTTTCCTTGTAAATTCCTCCATATTAGATCTTCTACATGATGTTCAAACATAGTGTTTAGATCACCCTATAGCACTCTTTCATAGCCTTCTTCTGGCCTTGTATTCCCATGCTTGGCCTTAACCAACTTCTATAGATTTTCCAAGTCTTTTTTGTCAAACTCTTTGAGCAGTTGACTAAACAATAAGTATGTCTTGGCACTTTCTGTCAAAACTTTTAAGCATCTGAATCATTGATGAGTACCTTTTTGAATTTCCATAAGCTCTTATGATTTGATAGTAGCTAATCTTTCCTTCTTTAATGATCTTCCAATCAACAATGCTTGGAGGCTTAGTAGCTAAAGGAATAACATCAATTGCTACTTCCTCTTCATCAGGAACAATGTCCATAAGCTCTTTCATCTTAGTTTCTTCATGATCATCATCCACCTTCTGCTTCTTAATCCTTTCTTGTTCTAGCTCATCACCTGCTCTCTTTGAACTTTCTTGTGCTATTGTCTCACTGCCTTCTGCTATTACTTCACTACCTCCCACCAATTCTGTATCCATATCAACAAATGTGTTTACCCTTTTTATTGCTTTATCAAATAACTCTTGAACATTGGCAAAGGACTTAGTCTTAAAGTCTTTGGGCTTCCACCCTGTCATGTTTTTCAGATAGGTACAAATTATACTCCTTTGTTGAGCTTTTGTGGGTGGTCTATTTCTCCTTTCTTCTGCTCTCTTAGCTGCAAAGTGCTTCCTCCTTTTCTCCAAGAGTTGTTGAAATAGTTTAGACTTTTCTTTAATTGTCAACTCTTCTTGTTCCACTGCTTGCAGCCTTTGAGCTAATTCATAGTCAGTCTCAACATTATCCTGAATATTATTCCATTGTGCAATTAAGGCAGCACTGGCTTCTTCTTTTTCTCTTGGAATCCTCGCTTCCTCATCAAATTAAGCTTGTACCCTTATAGCTTCTTGTTGATCAAAGCTGATTTGATCTTTCTTCTTCATCTTCAAAGGGTCTTCTACCATGATTCCTTTACCTTTGTCCTTTGAAGAAGTTATTGGTGTAGATGCCTGATCCTGCTCTTGAATAACAAGCCCTTTAGCCTTGGGTCTTGTAACAGCAGTTGTAGTTGTTATAGCAGCAGTTGTAACAGCAATTGTAGTTGTTGTAGCAACAATTGTAACAGCCTTGGGTTTAGCATTCTTTAATTTTGCTAGTGCTTGAGCTAAAGTCATGTCAACATCAGATAAATCTTTAGCAGCACTAACTGTAATTGTACTTGTAGTTGTAGCAGCATTTACCACATGCTCTTCCGTTTCTACAAACACCTCATCACCATCAAGATCATGCACTCCAAACATATCATGATTAGTATCAAAATGATTACTATCCAAGGTGATGCCTTTACATCAGCATCAAAATCATGAATTTTCCTCTCCTGTTTAGATGCATCCTCCTCACTTAAACCTTCATCTTTAAAGGAGACAACCTTAGCACTTAGACCAACCTTATACAATCTTTTAAGCTTGTGAGTTCTTGACCTTTGCTTCTTCTTAAGCTTCTTCACCCTCCTTTTTAAGCTTTCAATCTCCAATGCCTGAGTGGTCTCTATGTGTTCCAAATCAAGAACCTTGTTTTGTAAGTTGGTACATAATGCCATCAATTCCTTAAGTTTCAGTCTATCCTCACCACTGAGAAGTGGATCATTGGAATGTGTAGGTACATTTTCCTTATTGGCAGCCTCATCTGCTATAGGATTTGTAGGACTACTGGATTGAGGTATCTTAGTGTCCTTTCTCTTTGGCTTCCTTAGTTTTTGTTTCTTCTAGGGTTGAGTTGATGATGGTTGAGTAATAATGGGTGTGTGATAGGGATCAGTGAGATTGGCTGAACCTTCACCCATTTCTTCCTAAGCTTGAACCATCATGGTTGAAAATAAGGATGTTATATTTCCAGAGAATCCTTTTCTAACCCTTTTCATGTTCCTAAAAACCTTTTTTGTGTGAGAGGGTATGACATAAATTTCATCATGGGTAGACATATCACCAACTTGTTAATCCAGAAAGACTTGTACAAACCTTGGATACATCCAGAATTTTACCATACTATCCACATTCTTTACCATATTATCAAAGATATACTTGGAAAAGTTGAACTTTTGGTTTATGGCTAAGCAGATTATTACAGAGGCCATAGTGCTACTAAATTCGTTCCATGCAGTAGTCTTAGCACTTAGGCATTACAGAATAGTATGAATCAAATACTTCCATTGAAGAGAAAAGAAAGCCTTATAAAATATAAGCTTCTGAGAAAGTTTTTCATACCCCATAAGTCCAAGCTATTCAAAAATATCAGCATTGGATAGATAATCAATACCATCAGCATCTTCCAGTTGAAGATCTTTTCTTACACTTCTCTCAGTGATGATTACTTTCTTCCCATCCACTAGGGCTTGTAACTGTTCTTCTCCATTAATAGTTTTCGCTTTTGTAGTAGCCCAGAATTGCTCAATGCACAAAGTATAGATTGTTGGATTCACCGTTAGTGCATACTTGATAGTGTATACATTTAGAAAATCTACTATTTGCTCAAACCCGTCACTTTCAGCGGGTTTCTCCAAAAATGCAACCATATTATGTGAATCAGCAAACTTTAGATCAGCCATTGTGTTGGGTTTTGATGATGAATGATGAAATTGAGTTAGGGTTTATGATTAGAGAGTATATTATTGAACGAAATCAATTAAATGAGTGATTGAAACCCTTGATCAAAGTATTTATGAAAGTACCCTTAACAGCATTAACTTGAACTGGCAATAGTAAGTTATGTCTAATAGTATTAACTTTCATCAGCAGTAGTAACCCAGCAGTAGTAAGTGATGCCTAGCAGCATTCACTTTCATCAGCAGTAGTATCCCAACAGTAGTAGGTGATGCCTAGCAGCATTAACTTTCATGAGCAATAGTAAGTTATGCCTATCAGCATTAACTTACACGAGCAGTAGTAAGTTATGCCTAGCAGTATTAACTTACACGAGTAGTAGTAAGTTTATACTCAGCAGCATTAACCTTGAGTTACCAGCATTAACTCCAATTCTATTTCAAACAGTTTTTTCATCATCAAATTAACATTTTGGCTTACAAAAATTTTCTCTCAATTCTTTTTGCTCACAATTCTCTCTGTCTATTTTTTGCTTTCTCTTAATTCTTTTTGCTCACAATTCTCTCTGTCTATTTTTGCTTTCTCTTAATTCTTTTTGCTCACAATTCACTTTGTCTATTTTTGCTTTCTCTTAATTCTTTTTGCTCACAATTCTCTCTGTCTATTTTTGCTTACTCTCAATTCTTTTTGCTCACAATTCTCTTTGTTTGTTTTTGCATAGCTCTCTTTTTGTTTTTCAACTCACCACATCTCTTAATTCTTTTTCTTAATGAATCACTCTGTCTGTTTTTATTTTACACATTTCTTTTTCTATTTTTCAACTCATAATTTCTCTTAATTCTTTTACTCACCAAATCACTCTGTCTGTTTTTATTTTACACATTTCTCTTTCTATTTTTCAACTCACAGTTTCTTTCAATTCTTTTACTCACCAAATCACCCTGTCTGTTTTTATTTCACACATCTTTCTTTTTGTTTTTATTCTTACCAACTCTTTTTATGTATTAAGTATAACTAACAGTATTAACTTAGCATTATTAAGTATAACTAGCAGTAATACTTATACTTAACAGCAGAAACTTGAAGTTACCAGCACTAACTTAAATTCCATCCATAGCAGCTTTTCCATTCCATTCCAAACATCCTTTCCTTAATCAAGACTTCTGATATTAAGCATACTAATACTGGCAATCAGATATTGAAATCTACTTACATCAAATGCTTTTGTAAGCAAATGTCCAACATTCTTGTAAGTATGAATCTTGATTATTTGAATTAGCTTCTTTTCATTAGAATCTCTGATAAAGTGATGTCTAATCTCAATGTGCTTTGTTTTTGAATGAAAAACAGGGTTTTTAACAATGCATATAGTATTGTTATTGTCAATGTAGATCTTTGTATGCATAATTTTATACCCATAATCAAGCAATTGATTTTGAATACGAAGCACTTGGCCATAACAACTTAAAGCAGCCACATATTCAGCTTTTGTTATGGAATTAGCAACCACAGTCTGCTTCTTGCACTGCCATGAAATCAATCTACACCCAAGGAATTGACAACCTCCTATCGTGGACTTCCTATCCAAGCTTGCTCTCGCATAATCACTATCAGTGTATGCTACTAAATCAAAAGGTGAATCTTTTAGATACCAAAGGTCCAATTTAGGTTGACCTTTTAAGTATCTAAAAATTCTTTTCACAGCATAAAGATGTGACACTTTTGGGTTGACTTAGTATCTTACACAGGCACATACTGCAAACATAATATCAGGTCTTGAAGAAGTAAGATACATCAATGATCTATATAGATGAACATCCACTTCTTTACCATCTTCATCTTTAAGCAAAGGCTTTTGAGTTTCCATAGGTGTGCTTGCTGTCTTGACATCAGTAAAACCAAATTTCTTCAAAATCTCAGTCACATACTTGTCTCGATTGATAAATAGAGATAAATATCCCAACCATCCTTCTCTTTATACCTTAGTAGTCCACTACAGAAGAATGTGATTCGACACAGCCCTAGTTAGGAACTCATCTAAAACATCCTATGCAACATCTGTTTCAACTTTTTAGTGCATGACTTCTTTGTGGAGCCAAATATGATATCATCTACATACACTTGAACTAACAGAATATCACCTTTGTCCCTTCTGATAAACAAAGTCTTGTCAATTGTCCCTCTTTGAAACCCATTATCTAACATATATGTTAACATGGTTTCATACCATTCTCTAGGAGCTTGATGCAGTCCATAAAGTGCCTTTTCTACTTTTTATACTCTATTAGGGAAGTCTGGATCTTCAAATCCTAGTGGTTGACAAACATAGACTTCCTCTTTAATCTTACCTTAAAGAAAAGCACTTTTAACATCCATCAGGTACACCACAAAGTCTTTAAATGTGGCATAGGCTAAGAATAGCCTAATTGATTTAATTCTGGAAACAGGGGCAAAGACTTCATCATAGCCAATCCTTTCTTCTTATGTGTAACCTTGAGAAACCAATCTTGCTTTATTTTTAATCATAATTCCTCTTTTATCCTTTTTATTTCTAAAGACCCATTTAGTACCTATAGCCCTTTTTCCATTTGGTAAATCTACCAAAGTCTAAACTTCTTATAACTTAAATTGTAGAAGCTCTTCCTGCATAGCTTCTATCCAGCTTGGATCCTTCAGTGCATGAATTACCTTTTTAGGTTCTTTTTGTGATAAAAAGCAAGCAAACAAGCAATTTTGAAAGTCTTTATGGTTTGTTCTTTGCTGAACTAAACCAAACAAACCATGTGCTTCCAAATTCTTTGTCATTCTTCTTGTTTGAGGTGCTAAATTTAAGTCTCCAATAATTTGTTCAACATGATGATCTTTATGTATTCTTGTAGTTGGAATAGGACTGACAGGTATAAATGAATTTAAATTATTCATGTCAGCCTCTGCACCAACATCTTCATCATTATCTGAATAGACAATGTCCTCTAATTTAGGCATATTTGGATCATCTAGAAGTTCAATGCTTGTTTTTTCACCAACAGCATTAACTTCATTTGTGCTAGCAGCATTAACATTGTTAGTGCTGTTAACATTATCTTCCTTCTCTTGATCAATACCTTTACTATCTTCTCTTAGATTCTCATTAACCTTCTTACCATCATCTCCTGAAGGTTTGAATCCATCATCACAAGAATTCTTTGTACTTTAAGAGAATGATAGATCACCACTCTACAATGGTAGTAGTATGTAATCTTTGCCAGGTACTGTCTCCATTCTAGCTTTACCTACATCATCACGTGCTTTTGTACCTGTATTACCATTAGATTGATTTCCTGCAACAACTGGCTTATAATTCATTGACTTTGTTAGTGCATTAATATCAAAAAGCCAATTTGGTCCACTTCCTGCAATATTAGATGTATTCTTACTAAATTAGACATGCAGGTTCTCTTCTACTATCCTAGTTCTGCTATTGAATACTCTAAATGCTTTACTATTGATTGAGTACCTAACAATGAATCCTTCATTAGCCTTACCATCAAACTTGCCTAAGTGATCTATGGTATTGAGAATTATAACAAGACACCTAAATGGTTTCATAAAGCCTAAAGCTGGTTTTCTACCAAGAAAAAGTTTATAAGGGGTCTTGTTATGAGGCTTAGTTACTAATACCCTATTTTGGATATAGCAAGCAGTATTTAACTACTTCAGCCCAAAAAGTATTAGGTAGCTTAGAATCAGCTAGCATTGTTCTAGCAGCCTCAATTAGCTTTCTATTATTCCCTTCAGCTACTCTATTTTATTGAGGAGTTTTAGCTACACTAAATTCTCTCTTAATACCTTTTCTCTCACAAAACTGATTCATCTCCTTATTCTTGAACTCAGTTCCATTGTCACACCTAATTACCTTAACCCTTTGATCTATTAGATTTTCTACTCCAGTTATAAAGGACTTAAGAATGCCACTAGTCTCATCCTTAGTAGCTAGAAAGAAAACCCAACTAAACCTACTATAATCATCTGTGACAACTAGGCAATACATCTTTTTCATTAAGCTTTTTACAAATGTTAGACCAAACAAATCCATGTGCAACATATGTAAAGGTTGGCTGATTGAACTTACTATTTTAGACTTACAAGAAGCTCTATGTTGCTTTCCCTTTTGACAAGCAACACAGGTTTGATTATTTTCAAAAAGTTTTGAAGGTAAACCTCTTACAAGATTTCCCTTAACCAGTTTATTCATAGTTTTGAAATTTATGTGTCCAAGCCTCCTATGCCAAAGTTTAGATTCATCAGATGTGGCTTTTGCAAAGAGACAAGTTAGACCTCCTTTAGGAACAATATTCTTTAAATCAACACTATACATATTGTTCTTTCTAGGAACTTTAAGTAAAACATGACTTTCATCAGTTAACTTAAAGTTTGGAGATAAAACAATACATTCAGTGTCATTAAAGAGAACACTATTCTTTTTGTCACACATTTATGAGACACTAAAGAGGTTAAACTTTAACTCTCTTACAAAATACACATCCTCAAAGTCTAAATTACCAGTTTTAATTGTACCTCTGCCTATGATTTCCCTCCTATAGGGTTACCTCCAAAGGCAACATATCCTTCATCAGTTTCTTCAAAGTCAGTAAGATAAGACATGTTCCCTGTTATGTGCCTTGAGCATCTACTATCAATCCCACATTTCTCCTCTAAATCTTGCTGTGGATTGCTCTGCACATAAGGTAAGAAAATTAGTTTCTTTTGGGAACCCAAGCCATCACTGACTTAGATCTGCCTTGTGCATCAATATAATTAAATCTTTTAAATAGCATTGATGCACTGTTGTGTTTGGAAACATGGTCTATAACTTTAGCTTTTGGTTTCCAAACCCAACAAGCTGAGGCCTTAACAGCATTAACCTGGTTTCCCTTAACAGCATTAAGTACTGCTTTTGGGCTAGCTGCATTAACTATTGCTTTTGGCTTAACAGTATTAACTTTTGTACCCTTAAGAGTATTAACCATATGATTAAGATTACTGTTTTTAGTTGTTGTTTTGTTGTTAATAGGCCTTCTAAATGTTGAATGTGCTTTATTAAAAACATTTGTCATTGGTCTTGCACTATTCACTGTTGTTTTGGGTTGAGCAGTATTAACTAGTCTAGCAGTAGTAAGAGATACTAGGCCTGACCTTATTAATACTGCTTTTGAAACCATATTCCTTTTAGGACTGAGGTGAGTCATTCTAGAAAAATTCTGGTGATTCACCCTTTGGGTATAGTTCTACACTGGTTTTACCATATCTTTATTTTTAAACTGTCTCTGATGGATATCACAATCATACTGCAGATGATCAAAACTTCCACACTTATAGCAAGCTTTGTTAATCATCTCAAAATTACTTCCTAATCTTTGAGACATCATGTAATTCCAATTTCTTTGGTTTCCTCTAGGACTGTGTGTGTTTATCCTATTTTGATCACCTTGTTTAAGAGTTATTTTCCTAAGAGATTTTACTTTCTTTTTAGATTTAACAAATTCTATTTTAGCAAAACTAGGTTTAACAGTTTTCTTCTCTATCTTAGGATTTGACTCAGGTTCATCCTTACTATCAGACACCCAATCCTTAATAATTGGAGCACCATTATTCTTCCTAACAACCTTAGGCTTGTCTACACTAGCCTTAGCTTCAATAATCTTTACTTTAGACTTTTTATTAGTTGGCTCACTATCTATAGGTTCATTCATAAACTCTTCAGAGAATGACAAATCAGGTTTTAGAGGCATAAAGTTTCCTGTATAGGGAGGTGGAACTGCATTATACCCTAAACTTGTTTTACACTTATCAATTATCTGACAGTGTATTAGTTTGCTTAAGTTTTTTTAATGGAATTCCCTCCAAATTTTCTACTGTTTAAGATGATTTCATCTTTTGTTTTAGAGCTATTCCAACGTAGTATATAACTATAAGTTCCTCCTAAGCTTGTAAATGGCTACTTCACTTAAATGAATCTCACGTTTTAAGACCTTATAACTTCTTTATATCCATAAAACTCAATTTTCTTATAAACTAGAAGTCCTGCTTTTAACAGACTCTAAACCTTTTATAAGCAATAATATTTAACTTAGATGTCCTTAAGTCTTTTAAAAGTTGTTCATTTTGTTCTTTAAGAATTTTAACATTTTCCAAACAAAATGATGAACAATTTGAATTAGTAGATACCTCAGAGTTAGAACTTATAGAAGTGTAAGCCATGAGTGCAAAGTTAGTTGGACCTTCTTCTACTTGACCACTCCAATCGTAACCAGCACCATCACATGAGATCAAAGCATTAGAAGTAGTTATCTCCACTGGCACAACCCTTCTTGTGTTCTCCTTATTCCTATTTTCTTGGTTCCTTGGAGCCCTACACTCCCTTGCAAAGTGTCCCATCTTATGGCAGTTGTAACACTCCACCTTGGACTTATCAAACCTAATAGTCTCAATACCATTCATAGAAAACTTTATTTCATTCTTCTTTAAGAATCTCCTTACCTTCATTATTAGCATAGCCATCTGCCACCTTAAATCCATCTCTTCTAAATCATCAGGATGAATTTGTCGCAAGTCCTCATTGTCAAGTTGTAGACTATTTGATTGACTTGCAAAGAAAGCACAAATGACAGCATCACTCAAGTTGTCAATTATTGTTGAGTTAATAGGAGTAGCTTGATTTCTAGCATTTGTAGCACCATAAGCAGTATTAACTGCTCCATTTGTACTGCTGGTGTTGTTTGAGGATGCAAAGGCCACGTTTTGTATGTTTGTATTTAAGCTTAATGTCCCTTTGACCTCTGGTTCATAGATCTTCAGGTTGTTGTAAAGATCATCCAAGCTTAATGTATCTATCTCAAGCTTATTTCTCCATACAATGGTATGTGTGTTCTATTCTGGTGACAGACTTCTTAAGAACTTCTGATTCACATCTTCTTGTGAGATAGTTTCACCATGAATCTCTAACTGACTGATAAGCTTTTAAAGCCTGTCAAAGGTTTGATCTAACACCTCTGAGCTAGATGCAGTAAAATTTTCATACTGCTGCTTTAGAAGATTTCTCTAAGTCTTTTTAGTAGCAGCATTCCCTCCAAACCTCTTCTCAACAGCCTGCAAGAATGACTTGGCATCTTTAATGGAGTTAAACTTTAATTGATGTTCATTAGGGATGCCTATTAATAAAGTGCTTCTTGCCTTCAACTCTAACCTCCTTTGTGCCTTTTCTTTAGCAGTTGTAGGAGCAATTATAGTCTCAACACCTTCAACAAGTTTTGTTTTTGGTACTGAGTTACCATTTTCTATGACCTCCCATAGAGAATAATCGATCATCTGGATGTACTGTTCCATCCTCATCCTCAAAAGCTCATACTCACATGGTTTAAGCATAGGCACTTTTAATGCAGCCACCATATGTACCGAGTCTTGATCCATATCTTCTTAGCAAAGTTTCTCAAAGCAAAAAGATCTGATACCACTTGTTGATCACACTTGAATGGATCTTGAGTTCCTTAGCTTGTGTAAGGTTTAGTTATGCAAGGATAAATCCTACATAACGTAGTTATTAAACTTTTTTTGACAATATAAAGATTATACGGAACTAATCTTTAATTAAGCCAGACTTCTTTAATGAAACGTAATGCAAAACAATATAATCAACAAAAAAACTTACAATATTATTAATAACAAATAATACGATACTCTCCTAGTATTAGGTTCAAAACCTGAAGCAATGACAATCTATGATTACTCTTTTTGATACATAGAACTCTATACCCTAAACCTCCTTTTATACACTAATTGATCCTATTGATTTCTAATATTTTCCTAAGTTACATGATCCATTTAAAAAAATAACTTATACGTATCTTTTACAAAAATATCTCATACATATCACATAAGCAATCATTATCTTTTCTCTGAGCAGTCTTTATCTTTGAGCAGTTGTAATCTTTTAGCAGTTGTAACTTTGTACCAGCAGTATTAACTCTGAACAATCAGTAGTAACTTATACACCAACAGCATTAACTGTGTACAAGTAGTAGTAACTACTTAGAATATTTTTCTTCATTCTTCACCAGCAGTACTAACTTTACTCTAGCAGTACTAACATATACTAGCAGTACTAAGTTACACTAGTAGTAGTAACTAACAGTACTAACTACTTAACATATTTTTTACTAAGATTACTGAACAGTACTGATGTGCGGTTGTCGTAGGACTTCTACATGAGAAGTTTTACAACTCCCTAGGCAGTGCACCTAATCGTTGTAGTGTAGTATGGGTAAGACTCGGGGTTGTTTATCGTCACGAGACCTCGAGGAATAGGTTAGGAAGGCCTGATCACGGTCTAACAAAATTCTAAGGTTTGAGAGAAATGCCTTTTTATATTTTTATATTTATGGAGAAAGCAAGTAAATCAATATATTTAGAGAGATTGGTTTTTGTTTTCGCTATTAAACAACATAATAATCTAACTAAGGTGATAATAATAAGAAACAATTATTATAGTCTATTTAATCAAATGTATTACGCCCTAGATTTAGGGATGGCAATTAGGTGAGAAAAACCATACTCGCGGGTACCCGCATGTAAATGGGTAGGTAATCCCATCAATTTTCACCTGTAGGTGGGTCGTGGGTCAAAATTTATACCCATCGGTGGGTGACAGGTGGATGACGGGTAATGTATACCCATCATGGGTGTACCAATCTAAAATACCCATGGGTGTACCTGCCTAAATAACCTTGTGTGTACCTGTAACTCATTTGCGTTGGAGTAAAATTTATGATACTACTACTAAATATGTGTAGAAGTGTTTGTATATATTTGATAATTAACCAATTTTTCAAATATATACAACATATACATTTCAGTTGAAGACATGTGATTTGTGTAATGACTTAATTTTGCTATTCGAGATACATGGTTTAAGTATTTTGTGAAGTTAGTATATGGAAAATATGATATGGTGTCTTGTAGACGTATTTCGTAGTTAGTTTCCATATTAATATTTGTATTTTTTTGCATTTTCACTTACCCATGGTGATGGGTACCCGCGGGCATGGCATGTAAACAATTATACCCACGAAGTGGTGACGGGTGGGTGGTGGGATGAGGAAAACATTGCACATTAGGGGGTGATGGGTTTAAGATACCCGTACCCATTACCCACGGGTTCCATCCCTACCTAGATTGCTTCTCCTAATGTTGTTGCCTTGTCACATTTGTGATGATCAGTTACTATTTCCCTAAAGCAGAACGAATTACACAACCACAACCGTCTACTTAGTATGCAGCTAAGAACAACGCACATGCAAGTAGTATAAGACTATCACACGCCCCTAGGAAGTTTACTAAAGTGAATGTGAATAACATTAAAAGTAGATCAACCATGATTAGGGCAGAGGTATATGAAGCACTGTTAACCACGCTGGTACCTTTCATACACACACGTTTCCCTAGACATATCAACAACGATTATTAACAGAAAGCTGGTTTTCTAAAGCCTAACGTGCACATCCATCACAAGAAGCAACACCACTAAGATCTACATATAACAAACCAAGAATTTTCATCAAATGCAAAACCTATTTTTCTATTATCACAATTATACGAGGAAATTTTTTGCTTTATTACATTAGTTGTATTGTCAATATCTCAGTATGTCATGTAACTTACATAACTAAAGTAGACGAGCTCACGCAACCTATCTATGGCAATCCTGTCTTCATATATGTCAAGTAAATATCATAAAATGTGAATTCAATATCTTAATATCCTTATTACAAAGTACATTATTCCTATAATGTACCATCGCAACGTTATATCACAACGGGCTTTAAACTGTTATCATGCACCTCTAAACCCTAAACCCATGAAGGGTTAATATCTAAAGTGAATGTACAAACTACTAAAACTCATGTATAAGTAATATAACATCTCATTTGAAATATAAACTCCCTCTAAGTCAAGTATAAATTTTCAAAGCTTTAGATGTACAAGTCAGTAATGCATGACCTCACAAAATAGCCATTTAACCTCCGTTTATCCATTCTAGTTTCTTCACCACAGCACTTTTGTACCAACTACTACACGCAATAAACAATGTGTAAACTCAAACGTACTCTACTCATCAAGCCTTTCATACATAGTTTTAACACTCAAAACCCTAATTCAAACCCTAAAACCCTAAACCAAGCTAGTTTCCTAAAGACCTATGACTCGTTCTTCTCATTTTTAAATCTATTGTAAAAACCAAACCAACACTCAATAGTGGAATAATGAACAATAGTATTACAAACATTATCAGTCTATTCCAATCATCATTTCACATTTCATTACCATTATACCACAAATTAATAACCAAGAAACCCTAATTGGCCCAAAAATTGGAACATTCAACCGCGTTTATTCATTTTTTACCTATTTAAATCCCAACCACCTATGATTCTTGCTAATAACACTTAACAATGAGTCTTGTGGACATTTATCAATCATAAATTAGGCAATGTATAAAATAGGAAGCTTGAAAACCCTTAAATAAACCTATACGTGCCTAATATGTCCTAAATTAAACCCGCGACATATTTCATTCATTTTTGACCCATTTTAACCTAAACCACTTATCAAACCTTGATTATAATCCTTAATAAAAGACCTAAGGTCAGTAATATATCACTCCTAATCAAGTACATTCGAATTACAAGGCTAGAAACTCAAAGAAACCCTAACCGAACCATATTGAACCCGCGGTTGAATTCTTTGCAATTTGACCCACTTTAAACTATTTCTTGCACACAAGCACCTCCATGACAAGCACCATAACCCCTGCCTAATTCACTACTAAGCTCCTTATATAAAAATGTAGTAGCAATAAAAAAAGAATTAGAAAAATATTAAAAAATCATACCTTATACATGTATTATATAAATATAATATTATTACGAGGGGGTTGGGATAGCGAGGGGGGTTGTGCGATGGAGAGGAGGGCGGGTGTGATGGCGTGCTAGGGGGGGGGAGGGTGGGGGAGGTGAGAGTGAGTCGTGAGGGAGGGGATTGCGGGGATTAGTTGGGGTTAGGGGTATTTGGTAGTTTTTATGGGGGGGAAGGAGGGGGGGTGGGCGGCGTGCCAATAGTAATAAAGATAGACTCATGTGGCTTCCCGAATAATATCTATGTAAAAGAGGTAAACAGGTCTCGACCACCTTCGAGAGCTTGATTTCCGGATGGTAGTGTGGAGAGAGTGTTAGTCTTCTTCAGTATAGCAGTGCGGCTGCAAGAAACCTTTGTTATAAGAGTTGTCCAGAAATAGGAGCTAAGAATTACAACCGCGGTGCAATAATGGTAGCGTTAGGTTGTCTTTGAGTTTCTAGCCGTAGTAATTCGAATGTACATGATTACGGGCCAGATATTAGATTAGAGATGACTCGACTCTATACAAGCTGGTGTGTCTCTTCACTTTATCTTGATTATATCTGTCTCTCATCGCATGCGAGGCGTGTCTATCGAAGGCGCCGATTATGCATTTCCACGGCACTAATTTATATAATATACATGACTGGTCTGGCTGTGTCTCTTCAGCAAGACAATTAAGTTTATGATTGAGGATATGGGGGGGGGTGGGTGGGGGGGGGGGGGATTAGAATTACACACATATATACTGTTGGTTGTGGTGTTCTTGATCTCATATCTTGTATGGAGTGCGCGAGATCTCTTAGAGTGCGCGCGAGAGAATAGTCTAAACATGTCTGATGAGTTGAGACGAGCGAGTGCTAGGTGAGTTGTTATGCAATGAAAGTATTAATGACGACACAGCACTTGTGTTTTTCTGTGTGTGATTTGTCTATAATAAGAATAGTGTTGTAATGTTTTTTGATATATAGTATTTTTTGTTTTTTTGAGTGGAGTATATTGAGGGCAATGATGGATGATTATGACATAAACGGTAAAATAGGATGAGTGGTTTTCAGATTGGTATTTATGGTTAATATAATGTGTAGTTGATGATTAGAAGTTAATATAATTAGGTTGTGGTGTTGAAAAAATATGTTGTAATAGTATGATGTATTAAATTATAAATGGGATATTTGTTTGATAAGGTAAATTAAATGGAAGTTAGAGTAGGTAGGAGAAGTATAGAGGTGTTGGTGATTATTATATTATATTGATTTTGGATTTAGAAATTATGAGAAGTGTAGGGTGTGGAATTTTCATATATACAAATAAAGATGGGTTGGGTGGAGTTTTATTTATTGTTTATGGAAATAGTTTTTTATAGAAGTTAGACTGAAATAATTTAAAATAACATCTTTTATTGATTATTGTTGAATTTGACGGTATACCCGACTTACGTGTGTAAAAGAATTGGGAAAATTTCGTCCTAGATAAAGATCGGGTTTTTTAAATTAATTGTGTGAAATATTATTTTTAGGTTTTAATTTATAGTTGTAATTAGTTGGATTTGTTTAAAATATACTTGCATGGCTATAGTGGAAATGTTTGTAAATATTATCCATGCAAGGGTATATATTCGTACTTGCTAAAATTCATAACTAAAAGGACTGAAAATGTCCTTTTTATCAAGTTTAACTATAGGGGTCTATTATGTCACTTTTCAAAGTGAAATGTTTACTTGGTATATCTTTTAAACTTGAAGGACCAAACTCGTAAAAGTGCAAACTCTAAGGGTATATTTTGCCACTTTTCATTCTCAAGGGTCTAAAATGTAACATTTTGAAAAAGTATAAAATCATGTTCAAAACATTACAATACATAACTTTAATTAACGCTTGACGTGCTTAACATTTCCAGATATTGATTAAAACGCTTAAAACCGATTATATCGTATCACAATACTAGGGAGCTTCATATTAAGAGGTTTCATCTTGGTATTACGTTCTGACTGAGTTGTTAGGTTTACGATTTAAAGTGCCCTAGCTCCTCAAACGTTTACTGAATGACTTCTGAATTATGATGGCCCGAACGGTGATACAATAATTCCAAACTCTTCAATCAAATTCATAACTCTTAGAACCAAAGTTCTAAAGTACAATCTTCCTAAGACTTGACATATTTACTCAGGTTGCGTGACGTGGCTGTTTATTATCATTTTGCTATATCAACATTCCCCGATAAGATTGTGATAAGGTCGTCCGCTTTCATAAATTTATTGCATCTACCTATCAGGTGAAGTTCATAACCTCGCCTTTACTTATTTTACATGTTTTATAAACCCGCGAGGGGGATACATGCTTGTTACAAACTCTTTTACATACTCGTTTATCTTATAACAATGTGATTACTTTTCAAAGACTTAGTGAGATTCATAGCCTCACTCTTAATCTCTTTAATGATTTCATAAACCCGTAAGGGGGATACCTGCTATAAATTACGAATACAAGTGTTTTCTAAATTACATGCTATCCTGACATATCATTACAATTGCTGTCTAAGTTATCTATCCTACAAGTCGTTAAATTTGACTTCAAGTCATTAAATTGACTTTGGATATTAATATTACAAATCCTACAAGACATAAATTGACCTTTAAGTTGTTTAAATTGACTTTGGATGATAATGTGTTTAGTGTCATAATCCTACAAGTCCGTTAAATTTGACTTAAGTCTTAAATAGACATTAGGATGTTAATATGTTGATTTATGAGCTCTTAAGTCCGTTAAATTAATTTTGATGATAAAGTGTTAGTGCGAAGTGCTTAGACATGAACAAGACCAAACAAGACAATCAGACCAAACAAGACACAAACAAGACATAACGTAGTAAACACTGTTTACTATGATAATTGTATTCGTTGCAATTATTACAAATAATGGGTATATAATAACGTGACCCAAGATCATAACAATACCATTTTCATAATAATTGTGTTTGTACAATTATTACACTATGACTTGTATTCAAACTGTTTATCAAACCTATGAATTTCACTCAACCTTTTGTGTTGACTTTATAGTATGTTTATCTCAGGTAATTGAGCAACTTACGACACGGAGTGGCTGGGACTTAAAGATGGCTGAACTGTTATCATTAACACATTATATTTTAGATTTTGGGACCTGCATTTTGTAAAAACTGTGATTATAATGAATGATAACTAAATTCTCTAAAAACGTATCTTTTGAAGTCGTTTTCTATGATTATGATTGTTGTTTCCATGAAGTAATACCCCAGATTAGCTTCCGCTGCTATATTGTAAAAATGGGGGTGTTACCGATTGGTATCAGCACCATGGTTATAGAGAACAAGGTCAAAACCTTAACTATAACCACATTTCTTTTTAGCCACAAAGTCCCCGTGCCACTACATCCGAACAATTATGTAAATATACATATCTATTATACTATTAATAAAAAAACTATGTTTTTACAAACTAAGGTGTTAACAGAACGATGTCTTCTTCCTAATCACTCTACTTCGATATTGAGGGATGCTTTTTCCCTCTATGAATATTCTAAACTATACTTTGGTCCCTCATCAGATTATTTTTCCCAGCTTTCATTGGAAGCAATTGATTTTTAACTCTTTGAAATCTCCAAACGATATTATGATTCCACCGGTATTCTCATCTTTCTACAATAATACTTATTGAAGGACGTACAAGCTTTATCATGCTAAGAATTACCTATTTCATCACTATATTCCTATTACTCCACCACTATTTTACTCCATCCTGGTAATACCACCATCATTACTATTGATCCTGATAATTCTTTTGTTCCTGAAAAACTATTAACACCTAAGAAATGATTGTTCCCATCTTCCGTTCCGCAACTACGTTATCTAATCCATCTCAAATCAACACCTGTAATTTGGTATCACCATCTTTCCTCAGTTTATACACCTACCGCACCTCAGATATAGAAAATAGAAAAAGTTCAATTAAGATGCATCTGAAACATCATGAGGAACAAATCGAAGATATTTTGAATTACTTAGATGAACTCTCTTTTCACCGCATTAAGAAAATGGAAGAAGGACGTACTAATGGTAACGAACTAAAGACCGAACTTAAGAGAATCCGTACTCAGATTATCAAACTTCAAAAGAAGCAATTAGGGCAAAGAGATAAGATTGCTTTTGCTCATTATATAATTTCTGATCTTGAATGAATCATTGAGAAAATCCAAGCTCTACACCAAACGGATTAGGAAGATCTTTAGGATATCATCTACCGGTTCGAAATCAACAAACTCTTAGACTAGTTATAGCTTTATCCTAGCCAAAGGATGTGTGGTATAAATAAAAACGCTTGTCAAATCTTGACTATGTACAGTGAAAAAAGGCAAGTTATTTATAAAGGCAATCCCGTTTCATACCTTATTGTTTCTAACTTATCTCTCCTTCATCATCATTTCCACCATTTGCATCATTATCTCCGTCTTTATCATAACCTCTAAGTGCTTAAAATTTAAAAAATAAGTATTACTCTTTCTTTTAACTTGTGATATCATTCTTATTACGTATTCTCTTATGTTGATAGAATGCCTCCCAAAAGGACGTCAACATCTGAAACACCAGCCATAACTTTAGCTGCCATCCAACAACTGATTAATGATGGCATTTCCTCAGCTCTAAAAGCACAAGCTACATCAATGGCAAGTGCTAGTAATCCCAAAGAACACGAACTACTGGAATCCCTGTATGCAAAAACGGGAAACTAAAAAAGAGTTCTTTAGCTGTCAACTTTCTACTTCAGGGGTATGGAAGGAGCAGTTGACCTCATTCGCTGGTTTGAGCGGACTGAATCGGTATTTTCTCGTAGCAACTGTGCCGAGGAAAACAAAGTGGCATTTGCTACCGGTACTTTAACCGATAATGCCCTGTCCTGGTGGAATTCATACGCTCAACCTATTGGAATAGATCAAGCCAATCAAATCACTTGGATCGAATTGAAAAGACTCTTAACCAATAAGTATTGCCCTCGAACTGAAGTCAAGAAGATAGAAGACGAATTTTACAACTTGGTTGTGAAGAATGATCTTAAGACTTACATTAGGAGATTTCAAGAATAGCCATCTTATCCCTACATGTTACCAAACCCAAGAAACTTAGGAAGTCCCTTCATCAATGATAATGTAACTCCCCCAAATTGGTCACCGCAGACTAAGGGCCGGGCGTTTTACATCTCAGATCACTAGAGCACAAGATTATAGAGACGCCAATAAAGTGTTTTAAAACTGATACTTGGATTTAAAAAAAATTTTACAAAAGCTCGAAGCTTCACTTGTTACTTTATTATTTACAAAGATTTCAGCCATAACAGATATACAAAATGAAATGCGACTAAATCTTTAATGCAGACATCCAAAACATAACCACAATGTATCCCTTTTTCCCACCCGTGCCCTAATGACTCCTGAAAAACAATTGCATTTAAAACGTCACAATAAAGTTGGTGAATTTCATAGTTATGTAAAGGTATAACCATGGGGTGTGGGGGGGGGGGGGGGGACCGGGGGGGGGGGGGGAGACGCAAGACTTTCACCGCGATAATGCAACAGATACAGACATCACAAAATGTAATTACATTTTCCTAAGCTCATGACACCGAACGACATAAATGAATACAATATATAAATATTGACTACATTGCCTGTGACGATGTTCAACCAGTAACATCCAAAATCCGACATGATATACATTCGTTTCCAGTGATAGCTAGTCACCCGAACGGGGAGGTCAATCCCAAATAGATCTATCTATAATCATTCGCTCTCACATTCCAGTAATTGACAGTTCATGATTCATGGGCATAGTGGGTTATCGCTACTTAGGCAAAATGTAATCATGATAAAATATACACTTGCGTCCAATTTGTAAAACATGCATATGTTTCTCACCCCAAAAACTTGTAAATCAATAATTGTAAAACATGGGGCTATGAAGTCACCTTGAGTGAGTAAATTGATAATAAAATATCCCAAATAAAAATGCGTCACGCTAACTCTCGAATGCAACCTAGTTAATATAGGTCGAATCAGTATTCAAGTACGTTGTCTAACAACAACCATATATAATCCTATATAGTTATCATCGTAGTATCATTCGAGCTATCATAATTAAGAGGTCATGACATGACATACAAGGAGTTAGGACACTTTAAATCGTAAATCCAACAACTTGTCAATACGCCATCCGAAGAGGCCTCATTATGAAATTCCCTAGTAATATAGCACTTTGATAACTAATAACATATATATTTCTATATAGCTATATCACCATCTAATCGTTTAAGTGAAATCGTATTTATAAAGTAAAAACGTTTATAATTACGCTTTTAGCAAAAATGACATAACTTTGTCGTTTTAAGTCTGTTTCTCGCGTTTCTTACGCCCATGCTTTTGTATTAAGACGATTGATCATAATATTGAATTTTTAAGTTTCCAAGATTCTGTTGTGAATAGTGTTTTTACTGTTCATTACAGATTACACTTATTAACGCAAAACCCGTAAATGTGGTATCTTATTCGTTATAGCTCCATTTTTAGCGATTCTTTCGAACACGTTCTCGTAATTGAAAGTTTTATCATATTATTAATGTTTACAAAGTATAAGTTTTTGCTATGAATAGTAACTTTTTATAAAATTTGTTTTATAAAGTATTTAGCGTCGTAAACTCGTAACTAGCGTATCTTCTTTGTTATAAATCCTATTTTTGAGTTTCTTATCATTTTGGAATCCTTATGAGATGTACTATATTTATAAAACCTAATATGGTTGTTACCAAATTCGAACCAAAACAAAAAGTTTGAAGTTTGTGATTTAAAACATGTTTTAAGCTTGATTTTTGTACCATTAAGCTTCAACACCTTGCCAAACAAAACTACTTTTACAACACTTAATATCTTATGTATTACAGTATAATAGGTCCATTAAGTCATGTTTTGTCGAAGAGTGTCCATGAATACAAGATTACCAGTTATTTACACCATTTTCACTTGTAACTTATTAAGTTAACATTAAAACCCTAATTTGTTCATATACATGTTAATACTTAACCAACATGTTAAAACACCTTTTATCATCATATTAGCATCCATATAACATGTAAATAAGTTCAAAAAACATTGATCATAAGTAAAAATCCATTTCACATATTCAAAAGTATCCTAAATGGTGATTTAGCTAAATAGAGCATATGAACACATAAAATCTTAGTTATGAAATGATTAAGCTTTTAAATAACCTTGTGTGGATGAGTAGAGTCAAGAATAACAATCACACCCTTGTGATTTAAACCCTTAGTTAGTAAATATAAGATGAAACCCTAATTTTTCCCAAGTAAACCTTAGCTTCCTTTTCTTGCTTCCTTCCTTCCAAATGGTTAACCACGCATTGAAACCACCTTAGTAGGTCTTAGATATGATGTGTGTATGCTTGAGTATATGTGGTGAGAAAACTTTTGCATGATTGGTGTAAGATAATCTTGTGAGCCGTGGCATGTATGAAGAAATTGGAGAGTTTTTGATTTGTTTTACAACTTTTGGAAAATGAAAGATTGTGTTTACTTGCTAGATAAAGTCTTATATAATGAAGAACAAGCCAAGGACTTCAAGGAAGGTTCGCAGGCAAGTAGACATGTGGTAACAAAGTGTAGGGCTTTGTACCCTTTGATATTTGTCCAAACCTTGATATTTAGGCAAGTGACATGCACTCAGATATTTCTTTGTCCTATCCATACAAAAGTGGCCACATACTCATATATGGGATATATTTTGATTATATTAGTTGTATTGGTAATAATCGTTGGGTATTTGTTTAAGCGTAGTTAGGTTTTGGTGCTTTCAGGAATGTCAAAACGCATTTTATCGTGAAACATAAGCATTTTACTTAACCAATAAAAATAAGATGAACAAAGATAATTATACTCATAATAATCATTTAACACTGTTGCTTGATGTAAATGTTTAATCGTTTAATGCCTGTTTACATTGAATGATCATTTTTAGTTTACGTGATTTAGCTTAACGATTACTATTTAAGAGCAAATGCGTAAAACCCTAAAAATAAATTGTGAATTACATAATGTTGTACAATGACCTAAAACATGAGGTGTTATAGTCTTCCCCTATTAAATGAGCCTTGTCCTCAAGGCTTATAACATGGCACTTGACGACGGTGCGATCTTGGTGAAAAGGTGTGGATATTTCTTCCTTAATTGATCTTCCCGTTCCCATGTAAACTCAGGACCTCGCCTAGAGTTCCATCGAACCTTGAAAATTAGGACATGGCTTTGCCTTAATTGTTTAACTTCGTGATCCATGATTTCTGTAGGCTCTTTAACAAAATAGAGCTTGTCATCCACTTGGAGTCCTTCCAACGGAACGACTAATGGATCGTCAGAATAATATTTCTACAAGTTGGATACATGAAACGAATGTGGACCTGCTCACTCTAGGAAGCTCAGCTTTAAGCAACGGCTCTAAACCTTTTCAACTCCTTGAAAATCCGACATAACGAGGTTTAACT
The DNA here is from genome assembly GCA_026074375.1 of Tanacetum coccineum. Taxonomy (NCBI): domain Eukaryota; kingdom Viridiplantae; phylum Streptophyta; class Magnoliopsida; order Asterales; family Asteraceae; genus Tanacetum; species Tanacetum coccineum. The sequence goes on along the minus strand of BQNB010033729.1, from coordinate 24,389 downwards.
TCCCCCTTTTCCAATATGTATGACCCTTCAAGGTGAAACCTAAGCATAACTTAAATCTAACTTAAAACACCCTCGTTACGCTTTGAGTCATCCGTAGCTCTTTTGTGACCGAGCGGTTTTGAAATCCTTTGTTAATCTAGATATCCACATCTCTTGTTTCTTGCACTAATTCTGGACCAGTGAGTTGAACTTGTCCAACCTCGGCCCAACACACGGGTGAACGACACTTTTGACCATAAAGTGCTTCAAACGGTGCAGCCTTAATGCTAGCATGATAACTGTTATTGTATGAAAACTCGACTAATGGCAAATGTTTAACCCAACCATTTCCAAAGTCGATTACGCAAGCACGTAGCATATCCTCGAGAGTTTGGATAGTTCTCTCGCTTGTCCCTTCGGTTTGCGGATGATATGCAGTACTCATATCCAAACTTGTACCTAAAGCCTTTTGATGTGACTTCCAGAAATTTGATGCGAACCGAGGGTCACGATCATAGATAATTGAGACAGGTATTCCATGCTTCGTGACTACCTCCTTTAGGTACATTCTTGCCAGTTTATCCATGGGATTTGTTTCCCTCATTGGCACAAAAATGGCAGACTTTGTAAGTCGGTCAACGATCACCCAAATAGTGTCATAACCTTGTGACGACTTAGGAAGCTTCATGACAAAATCCATCGTGATGTTGTCCCACTTCCATTGAGGTATCTCGGGCTGCACTAACAAACCCGATGGTCTCTGATGTTCGGCCTTGACCTTAGCACAGGTCAAACATTTGCTAACATAGGTGGCGATGTAGCATTATATTGGGCCCACCAGTAATAGTTTCTTCATATCCTGGATATATCTTGAACAGAACCCGGATGAATAGAGTATTTAACTTGTGGGACCGTACATGATCACAGTCTAAAGTCGCCATAACATGGTACCAAACACCCTGCCATTTAATCAACAGAGTTCCACCGCACGTGGTTCAACTTTCCATTCCTAAATGCTCCTGGATCTTTTAAATTCCCAACCAATTAAACCTCCAATATCCTCCTTCTTGATGTGTCTCTGGCTTTCATGCTCAGTCTGAGCTTTCAAGGATTTTTTTAGGAAGATCCCAAGCCAATAGTCATCCACTAAGGCCCGAACCCTTAGTGTCCCGTTCCTTCCTGCTCATAGCAGTCAGCAACAACATTCGCCTTCCCTGGGTGATAACGAATTTGCAATTTTAATCATCTCAGTAATCTAACCAGCGACGTTGCCTCATATTAAATTCCTTCTGATCAGCATGTGTTTGTAAAACTCTTATGATCGACACCGTGCACTTGGCTCCTACATAGGTGCCCCAATTCTTTTAGAGCAACACTACTGCCCCAAGTTCTAAATCATGAGTCGTATAGTTCTTTTCATGAATTTTTAACTGGCGTGATGCATAAGAAATCACCTTTTCTCTTTGCATCAACACAGCGCCCAAACCCTTCCTTGAAGCATCGCAGTATGCGATGAAATCTTCGCTTCCCTCAAGTAAGGCCAGGATTGGTGCACTGCACAGCTTCTGCTTCAACAGTTGAAAAGCTGCTTCTTGTTTATCGTCCTAATCAAACTTGACACCTTTCTGGGTTAGCTTGGTCATTGACTTGGCGATCTTTCAAAACCCTTTGATGAATCTTCTATAAAAGCCGGCAAGGCCCAAAAATTAGCGAATCTCTATTGGTGTTTTAGGAGACGCCCAATCTTTGATAGATTCAATCTTGGCAGGGTCAACGTGAATACCTCGACAGTCAATCACGTGACCGAGGAATTGTACTCTGGAGATCCAGAATTCACACTTGGAGAACTTGGCGTACAATTCTTCCTTCTTAAGCAATTTCAAGATCTGCCTAAGGTGTTCTTCATGTTCCTTCTTACTTTTGGAGTAGATCAAAATGTCATCGATGAAGACAATTACAAACTTGTCCAGATACGGTTTACACACCCGATTCATAAGGTCCATGAACACGGCCGATGCATTAGTCAGACCAAAAGACATGACTTGGAATTCATAGTGACCGTATCGAGTCCTGAATGCAGTCTTGGGAATGTCTTCTTCTTAAACTCTCAACTGGTGATACCCTGACCTCAGATCGATCTTTGAATAAATACTCGACCCTTGCAGCTGGTCGAATAGGTCATCGATCCTTGGGAGTGGGTAGCGGTTCTTCACTGTCAGTTTGTTCAATTCCCTGTAATCGATGCACATCCGGAAAGACCCATCTTTCTTCTTTACAAACAGAACCGGAGCTCCCCAGGGTGAGGAACTTGGTCTTATGAAGCCTTTGTCCGTAAGTTCCTGTAGTTGCTCCGCTAGTTCCTTCATTTCGGACGGTGCTAATCTATATGGTGCCCGTGCTACAGGTGTAGCACCAGGTACCAAATCGATTCGAAACTCCACTTGTCGAGTGGGTGGTATACCCGGCAAGTCCTCAGGAAAAACTTCAGGAAATTCTTGAACAACTGGCACATCTTCAAGTCGTTTCCCCTTTGACTTGTCTTCGTCTTTGGTTGCGGTGATATTTGCTAAGAATACGTGACATCCCTTCGTTAAATACTCTTGAGCCTTAGTACACGAGATGATGTTTAATCGGGTCCCGTGTTCATTGCTGCTTCCGTCACCTCGAACGATTAAAATTTCGTCTCCAAAAGGAATACGAACGATCTTTTCCGCACAGACAATAACGGCATGGTACTTTGCCAACCAATCCATACCAATTATCACGTCAAAACTACCTAGTTCTACGGGCATTAGGTCTATGTTGAAAGGATGATTTAAGAAGTTTAACGTACAACCCCGAATAATAGTGTTTAACCCAACAATTCGCCCGTCGGCTAGTTCGACATTATAATCATGATCTAATGCAGTTGGAGTGATAACAATTCGAGAGCTAAATGCAGTAGATACAAAACTCCTATCGGCACCGGTATCAAATAAAATAGATGCATATCGGTTGTTTAGGAGAAACGTACCCGTGACGACATTGTTGTCCGGGTTTGCCCCTGCATTGCCCACTGCATACACCTTTGCCTGAGCCTTGGCATTTCCAACCTGATTACCCCGGTTGTTGTTGTTCTTCAATTTTGGACAATCCTTCTTGAAATGCCCCTGAGCACCACATTCAAAACAAACGTTGCCCCTCTGATTAGCCCTAGTGTTGACATTTAGGGGATTCCTGCAGTCACGAGATAAATGACCAAATCGGTTGCACTTGTGGCATTTGGGAGCACAAGGACCATCATGGTGATAGTTACATTTGGAACACAGAGGTCTAGGCCCTTCGTATGGTCTCCTGTCACCATTTCCTGCGGCATAAGCTCTTCTAGTGTTTTGTCTCTTGTTTGGTTGCTGATTCTGGTTGTTCCTGGCGGTGTCATCAGACTTTCTTTTGTTGTCAGCCTGACGTTCAGCCCAAGTGTTGATCTTCTTGTCCATGAGTTCAGTGGCGAACTCAATGGCATCTTGCATAGTTTTTGGCTTAGTTGCCATCACACTGCCATGGATCATGTCGGGCAAGCCACCGACGTATTTCTCAACTTTGTCTATTTCTTCCAAAAACATCCGATCGCACTTTAGTGCCAGTTCTTGGAAATGTTGGCAATAGGTTACCACATCGGTACCCTTCACCTTCAAATTCTACATTTCAAACTCCAGCTTCTTAATTTCGCCCCTTGGGCAGTATTTGTCTATCATCATCTTTTTTAGTGTCCTCCATGGCATTGCATGGGCAGCTTCAGGAGTAGTGGTCTTAACGTGGGAATTCCACCATGTAAGAGCATTTCCTTGTAGGGTACACATAGCAAATTTGACATGGCATGCTACTGTACAGTTGCTTATGCTGTAAACAGACTCTATCTTTTTGAACCACTGAGTAAGTCCAATAACTCCCTCAGTGCCCTTGAAGTTCAAGGGTTGGCATTTTAGGAAGTCCGGGTAGGTGCATTCATGAGCAACTTGCACAGGCCTTCTGACACCCGTTCTTGAAGTATGGCTATCATCGCCATTCCTAGTTGCATCACGTGCTGCCAGTACAGCAGTAACGCTTTTGTCAATCATTGCCTGAAGTTGGGCATTGGTGACAGATGTAGTGGTATGAGTGTCTGTGACTGGTGTTGGTGTTGCACCTAGGTTTAACCTCGTGGTCCTTCTCTTTGGTGCCATTTTATTTAAATCACAAGAAAACATAATACCCGTTAGATTTCATAAAATCATAACTATGACATAACATATACACATTAAATAAAAACGAGATCACATCACACAGTGAAATGTATAACTGTTATTGAAATTAACCATGGTATAACCAAATCGACATTCATTGATAATAAATTCAATTTCATAGATAACGTAATCCGTCCATTTCATATATAACTTGGAAAAACATACATGTTCGGTTCAGATACAAGATGATTACTACACTTAGGTTACTAGTCGGGATATACCTGTAACACTTAGTATGCTGTACAAGATAGATAATACCTGAACAAAAGACCTATACTGGGTAGCTAAACAAAACAAAAGATCTATACAGTCTGCTAGCTGGGAATAACCCATAATACTTAACAGGCTGCATAGCATAGCTACAACATAACCAAATCTAGGAACTGCTACCAGCCTCTCCTGGTGCATCAGGCTGTGTCGGACCTTTTGCGGGTCCAAGCTGCTTCTGAAACTCGGCTATCTAAGTCTGTAGTCCTTTCGACATCTCTAATGCCTTAGTCAACTGGACCTGCCTTTGGTAGTTTGCCTGTAGCATCTCTAAAGTCACAACCTAACTCTTATGGTCAGCTGCCTGCAACTGTGAAATCACTGCCTGCTGACCCATCACTACAAAACGTAATGCCAAGATCTCTGAACGTGTCCATGTAGCTAAACCCTCCTATGGAGCGTCCCCATGCCTCTCGGGAAACCAGAGCCTCCTGATCTAGTAGTCGTGCAGTCTCATAGTGGTACTGACTATCATCAACCAATGTCCCAACACTCTGATATATCTGGGTCTGCCTGTCCTGAGTATCCTCTATCACAGCATAGATATCCTGTGTGTCCTGCTCCTGGACTGCAGTAAGCTCTGTCACCCTAGTATTGACCCCTCCAAGGGTCATCGGTGCTACCTCCTCAATAGCCTCTCTCGGGTCTATCCAAACATCTCTAATCCTATAGCCAACCTCCTTGGCTCTCTGTCATTTGATCTCGGTATCCATAGTACCAACAAACCCATAGTCTATCCTACGACCTCCAATCGGTCTAGTGGCAGCTGCAGCTGAACTCTCTATAAGCTCGTACCTAGGACCAATGTCAATACCCAACCTCTTCCGAGGTGGTAGTGTAATCTCGGGCCTAGTCTTTCCGGTAGTCAGAAGATAGTAAACTGTCAAAAGTGTGATAGAAGTAGTAGTGGGTAAAGGATGAGAAGGGTGGATTGTTCTCGGCTCTTTTCCGGAATCATAGCAGCCCGAATAGCCCAACGGCGAATAGGACCTAGCAGGTGGTGATGCTAGAAATGGGGGAGATGTATATTGGTAAAGAATGATAGTGGTGTAAGTGGTGATGGTTGGTAGGGTGGTTAAGGCAAGAAGTCTCTCGACCTCTTCCCTAGGAGGAAGTGATATGGATGGCTCATCCCGGATAGATATCCTGGCAGTCATACGATGTACAGGTGGGACAGAGTCGGCCGGAGCTGGGTGCTCCTCCTCCTCCTCCTCATCCTCGTCCTCATCCTCATCATCATCATCATCATCATCATCCCTATCAGCAGGGTAATCAGCGGATCCTTCCTCGGATCCTCATCATCCCCTTCGGTCCCTCCTCCGATTAACTCAGAACAAATCCGTTGAATCTGTAGTAAGGATGGGCCCCAGCAGCAGGTAGTGGCTGCTCCTCGGCCGGGAGTATCTCATCCTCCTGTGGTATGTACTCAGGGTACATCGGCTCAGGAACAAAGTCCAGTGGGGAGTGATGCGCTCCTCGGGGCTCAGGTATGGTATTCAGGCTATGTGAACCGCGGGGCCAGGTATGGTAGTCAGGCAATGGTGGCAACCTGATAAGCACCGATTAAGTAAGCAAATGGTTCCGCTGGCATAATGGTGGTCCATCGCTTCTGGAGAACCAATGTCTAATCCATCCTCAAATGGACTGGACATTGTCGTGGCAGGTGACCGTTGAATCTCGAATCAGACATAAATTTAATCTGAAACTCCAACATAACCTTAAATAGTATTTAATATAATGACTCGTTATAGTATATACATTTAAATCATAACAAGTATACAATCCATGATTATCAATCATGCTTGCACCTACCTAACAACTAATGCCCAATTATGTATGTATGTCCCGTGAAAACCCCTTTGTACGAATGCAATGTTTGAAAACGGTTATTAGTCACAAAACCATTTGACCTGGTCCCCTATATACCTTGGCTCTGATACCAATTCTGAAACATCCCCCAATTGGGACGCAGCGTAATAAAGGCCGGGCGTGTTACGTCCTCAATCAATAACACAAGATAATATAAGAACGACCAAAAAGTCGTTAAAACTGATACATTGGATTTAATAAAGTATTTGTTACAAAAGCCCGAAGACTTACTTGTTTTACTTGTATTTATTACAAAGATGTTCCAGCCCATAACAGAAATACGAAAATGTAATGCACTAAATCATAAATGCATGACTCAAAAATATAACCAACAATGTATCCATCGCACCTCGTGCATAATGACCTCCTGAAAAACATGCATTTAAAACGTCAACAAAAAGTAGTTGAAGGTTTCATAGGTTTATGTAAATGTATATTGCAGACCGCAAGACCTTACCTCGTGTAATGCAACCAGATTCAGACATCATAAAATGTAATTACGTTTCCTAAGCTCAATGATACCGAAGCCGACATAAATGAATACAATATATAAAATATGGCCTACATTGCCCTTCGATATGTTCAACCCGTAACATCCAAAATCGATATGATATATTTCGTTTCAGTGATAGCTAGTCACCCGAACGGGGAGGTCAATCCCAAATAGATCTATCTATAATCACTCGCAGGCTTCCAAACAGGAAATACAATTCATGATTCATGGACATAGTGGGTTATCGCTACTAAAGGCAAACACGTAATCATGAAAAATGTACACTTAGCTTCCATTGTAAAAACAAAGCATGTTTCTCACCCCAAAACTTGTAAATCAATAATTGTAAACAAAACATGGGGCTATGAACGTCACCATGAGTTGAGTAAACTGAGTTAAAAAAATATCCCAAGAAAGACGCGTCACGCTAAACCTCCCGAATGCAACTAGAATATTGAGAGGTCGAACATATTCAAGTACTGTCTAACATAACCATATATAATCCTATATAGTTATCATCGTACTATCGTTCGGGCTATCATAATTTAGAGGTCATGACATGACGTACGAGGAGTTAGGACACTTTAAATCGTAAATCCAACAACTCGTCAATACGCCATCCGAAGAAGCCTCATTATGAAATTCCCTAGTAATATAGCACTTTGATAACTAATAACATATATATTTCTATATAGCTATATCACCATCTAATCGTTTAAGTGAAATCGTAATTATAAAGTAAAAACGTTTATAATTACGCCTTATTGCAAAATGACAATAACTTTGTCCGTTTAAGTTCGTTCTTCGCGTTCTTACGCCCACCTTTCGTAATAAGACATGCATAAAAAAAATCCACATTCTTAGGTTTTTGAGATTCTATGATGAATAGTGTTTTTACTGTTCATAACAGCTATATAATCGTTTTTATACTTTTATAATTAACGTAAAACCCGTTTGTCGTTTCGATAATCGTAAGCTCCGTTTTTAGCGATCTTTTTAGAACACGTTCTCGTAATTTAATAGTTTTATCATATTCTTGAAGTTTAAAAAGTATAAGTTTACCTCCCATGATAGTAACTTTTATAAAATTTGTTTTATAAATTATATTACGTGTAAAACTCGTAATTAGTGTATCTTCTTCGTTATAAATCGGATTTTCGAGTTTCTTATCATTTTGGAATCCTCATGAGATGTACTATCTTTATAAAACATAATATGGCTGCTTCCAAATTCGAATCAAAACAGAAGGTTTGAGGTTTTGTGATTTTAGACATGTTTTAAGCTTGGTTTTTTGTACCATACTTCAACACCTAATTACAACTACTTCACACATTTTTATCTTATTTTTACATTATATAGAAGTCCATTAGATCATGATTTAACTCAATGTGTTCAAGATACAAGTTAACTACCATTTTCACTGTTAACTCATAAGTTAACATTAGGAACCCTAATTTGCTCATAAACAGTTTATACTTAAACAACATGTTAACACACTATACATCCTTTTTAACATCCATATAGCATCAATGTGACATGTAAAATATGTTCATAAAACATTAATCAAAATAAATAACCATTTTACATATTCAAAAGTACCCTAATGGAAATTAGCTAAATATAACATATGAACACATAAAATTTTAGTTATGAAAATATAAAGGTTTGGAAGAGGACCTTATGATGAACAATGATGATAGAAAACACAATCTAAACCCTTGTTTAGATTAAAAACCAAAGCTAGCACACTTGAAAACCCTAATTTCCTTTGAAAACCCTAATTTCCTTTTCTTGCTTCCTTGCTTGCAAATGGTTAACCAACTCTTGAAACCTTCTTAGAATACCTTAGATATGATGTGTGTATGCTTGTATAATGATAGAAAATCAAACTATGGATTTGTTTTGGATAGGTTTTTGAGCCGTGGGTTTAAGAAGAGAGAAAGAGAGATTGTTTGCTTTTTATTTTGCTAAGGAAAGGAAGTGTGAGCCTTCTATGTACATGCATGTGTATATATACTACTAATAGAAGATATTATGAAGATATTTGATGTCTAGTGGAAGTATGCAAGGTGGAAAGACTTGGAAAGAAAGTTGAAGCTTATCTTGGATAAGTTTGGCTAGTCATGAGTTCAAGTGGATGCAAGATGCATGTATGGAGATATTTGTGAAGTTTTCTTGGTCCAATCTTGTCCTCCTAGTCATATGTACACGAAATCATGCTTGTGTATAAGTTAGGATATGTTTTGATCTTTTATATAATGAATACTTGCATTATATTAAGTATAATGTAGGATAGACTTAATAAAATGTATAACTTGCACATGGTAGAGTTTGATTTGAATTCTTTCATGAAGAATATGTATAATGTGATAAATACTTGAAGTTTTAAATAAACTTTAAGTATTGGGTATAAATTTTGGGTATTTGATGAAGCGTAAATAAGTTAACGTGCTTCCGGGAAGGCCTAAACGTATTTTATCGCGAAACGTAAACACTTAACGTAACCAATAAAAATAAAATGTTCAATGATAATAATTATCCTCTAAATAATCATATAACACTTGCTTGATGTAAACATTTAATTGTTTAATGCCCATTTACATTGAATGATCATTTTTAGTTTACGCGATTTAGCTTAACGATTATGATTTACAAGCAAACGCGTAAAACCTTAAAAATAAATTATGAATTACATAACGTCGTACAATGACCTAAAAAACAAGGTGTTATATAAAGACTAATGAAGTTAATATGAGAGCTATGCAAAATCAAATTAATAACATGAAAACAGCATTGAAAAATGAATTTAAGACTTCAATGTCGAATCAGAACAATGAGATAAAGAACATGTTAAGTAATTTCTTTCAAATGAATACCGCTAATTCTTCAGGATCAGGTTCACTTCCTAGCAACATTGTTGCTAACCCAAGAGGTGACTTGAAAGCAATCACCACCCGAAGTGGTATTTCTTATGATGGACCTCCAATTCAACCTCTTCCTAAGGTGGTGGAATGGGAACCCGAGGTGACAAAGGATACGGCGCAACCAAGTACCAAAAACATCCAACCTCCGGTAGTCCAAATTCAAGCTCTAATTGATGAGACCGTTGTTGCTCCTAAGCCTAAACCGTTTATACCTTATCCTTCAAGAGCTAACAAACAAAAGCTCCGTGAAAAAGATGATAATCTAGTTTCGAAATTTGTTGAAATCTTTCGAGAATTACATTTCGAGCTCAGTTTCACGGATGCTTTTCTACATATGCCGAAATTTGCTTCAATATTTAAAAGTCTTCTTAGTAACAAATAAAAATTGTTTGACTTAGCTAAAACACCGGCGAATGAGAATTGTTCGACGGTTATCCTAAAAAACTTGCCCAAAAAACTTAGAGACCCCGACAAGTTTCTTATTCCATGTGATTTTCCGGAGATAGTTAAATGCTTAGGCTTGGACGATCTTGGTGCAAGCATCAACTTGATGCCTCTTTCCATATGGAAGGAGCTCTCACTCCCCGAACTTACTCCTACTCGAATGATTCTTGAACTTGCAGACCGATCGACTACTAGTTCATCCGGTATTGCCGAAGATGTCTTTGTAAAAGTAGGAAAGTTCCATTTTCCGTCCGACTTTGTAGTCGTTGATTATGTTGTTGATCCTCGGGTCCCCTTAATTCTCGGGAGACCCTTTTTGTGAACGGTACGTGCTTTGATTGATGTTTACGGTAAAGAATTAACTCTCTGGGTTGATGATGAAGCCATAACCTTTAAAGTTGGTCAAACTTCGAGATACTCCTACAATGATGCTAAATCGGTTAATCGAATCGATGTCATCGACGTTTTATGTGAGGAGTATGCTCAAGAAGTGCTCGGATTTTCACATAGTTCTATGAGTGGCAATCCCACTCCATTTTTAGATCCTATCCTTTCTACTTCTTTCCCTTCTCTCACTCCTTTTGAGGGAGGTGACTTTATTTTGGAAGAAATCAAAGCTTGTCTTACAAATGATTCAATTCCATCGAGAATTGATGATGCTGACTTTGATCAAGAGGGAGACCTTCTTCTACTCGAGAAGTTATTAAATGATGATCCATCATCTCCTCTCCCTCTGAAAGAACTTCATTTTAAGGAAATTAAAACGATTAAAGCTTCTATTGGTGATCCTCCGGAGCTTGACCTCAAGGATTTACCGTCTTATATTGAATACGCGTTTTTAGAAGGAACCTATAAATTACCCATCATAATTTCTAAAGAACTAAAAGATGAAGAAAATGCTGCCCTTTTAAAGGTTCTTAAATCACACAAACGGGCCATCGCATGGAAAATATCCAACATTAAGGGCATAGACCCTCGTTTTTGTACTCACAAGATCTTAATGGAAGACGATTTCAAACCGTCGATTCAACATCAAAGAAGGGTAAATCTAAAAATTCATGAGGTTATCAAAAAGGAAGTTATCAAACTCCTTGATGCCGGATTGATTTACCCAATCTCCTATAGTCTGTGGGTGAGTCCCGTTCATTGTGTGCCTCAAAAGGGTGGCATGACCGTAGTTGAAAATGAAGATAATGAGTTAGTTCCTACTAGACTAGTTACTAGATGGTGTGTTTGTATAGATTACCGAAAGCTTAATGATGCGACTCGTAAAGACCATTTCCCATTGCCTTTCATGGACTAAATTTCAAGGTGAACGGTCATAGACTTAAACATTATTTTAGAGGGGACATACCACCAATGGTTATCTCGGATCTCCAAACTTTCCCCATGGACCACTAAATTCGAGGTCGAGTCAGGCTCGTGACTCGGTTAACAAAAACAAGCGCTTCGTGGGTGGCAACCCATGCTTATCCCTAGTAGTAATATAATATTTATTAATAAGTGTGATGTGAGGAGGATCGCCTCTTCCTTTCTCGTGTTTCGTGTTTTGTGTTTTATGTCTAGGATTGCCCGGATTAAGAAAACTCTGGTGCTCATGGTTTTGTCCATCGTTCACTCGATCTTCAATCCTTCGCATGCTTATATATGGGAATCCGATATCCTAGATCTTATTGATTAACGTTTATCTATTAGCATAATTAATAAACGGCTTTAGATTCGCGTAAAAACCCCTTAATATTTGGATTATGCCTTGAAATTAGTATGGGGGTGACAATCTCACATTGAGGACAATGTGTAGTTCTAGTATGGGGGGGGGGATCTTTCAATTCGATCTTACTTGCACTTGCCTTGTCTTCATGTAACCCTGTTTTTCCACTAAAATTAGCAAAAATATGCCAAAATTAATTTAAAAAAAAATAGAATAAGTGTTTAGACACGAAGTGTTGTCTTTTTAAGGAATAAATTTTGACTTGATCTTGCATGTTGCACTCTAGCTTGCCCCTTAACTTATATAAATATAATCTTTCACTAGTCTTTTATATAAGAAGCTTTAAAATACGAATTCTAGCTTGATAGACTTTAAATATGCAAAGCTTGTTTTATTAAACTAAGCATTCGCGGATCTTTTTAGTAAAGATTTTAAATTTGCGAAGAACAAAAAATAATAGAGTTAAATATAAGTTAGATGCTAAACATAGAGTAGTTGGATCTCTTTCGAGCTCATAGAAGTTAATTGTGATTTTTTGCTCCCGTCAGCTTAATAAACGTTATATAATTATTGAATAAATAAAGTTACTTTAGGTTTTTGCGATTCTTAGTTTAAATCACTTCGTAGAGATTCCTTCTGGTGAAATTAAGGTACACATCGAGGTTTTGTTAGTGTTGTGGGGAAATAGGCTACCGATTCCTGACGGCTCGCTACTGTTGTTTAGGTAGTTCAAATACCACAGGACTTGAAATTTGGCTATAATAATAATAGTTATGTAATAAACCAAAGCCGAAATAAGACCACTACCTCTTGCCGGCTCACAACCGATGTGGTAGTCGTTTAAAGGGTGGAGGTAACAATAATAATAATAAAAACTATAGGATGATAAAAGTTTACTGCCTCTTGCCGGCTCACAACCGATGTGACAGTCTTCAAAAGAAGGCCCATAGTAAGAATAATAATCCGAGACTGATAAAAGTTTGCTGCATCTTGCCGGCTCACAACCGTTGTTGCAGCCTTCAAAAAGGTCGAGGATCGCCGAGGTCGAAATAAGACTCATGGACCATGGTCGGCTCGCATACTGATGTAGCAGTTGTTTAAAGGACCGAGGTTTAATAATGTTGCAATAATAATAATAATAAAGCCAATATTTGACTCCGGGGTTATCTAAATAAAGTCTCCGTCTCTGGACTCGTAGTTGAGTTGTTTCGGATGAAATAAAAAGGATAACCCCTAAATCGTGCGAAATTAGAACCTTAATGTGGACCTTATTCTCACCATATCGTCTCTTTAGGAAAGGATTTTAAACTAATTGTGGTCTAAACCGGGTTTACTTTATGTGAATAAGACTTTAATTTATTTGTCACTAATAATAATTATAAAATCTTTAGAGAATTTAGGAATAAGGGAGCAGAAAAGTAGCTATGCATTCACAATTAGCATTTATGAGTAGTGTTAGCATCTTAACTTGCATTTAACAATGATTTAATTTTTAAGCTTGGTTTAGGGCGGGTGAAAAATCAAGGACGATTAATTTATCCTTTTAGTGTTTATGATGAATAATAATAATAAATGCAAAAAAATGGTAAAACGGGGGACTTTTTAAAACTAGTGATTACTTAATCCCCTTAGATGAACACTTAGCTACTTTTGGAGGTAATTAGTCTAAGGGGGTTGAAATTTTTAGTTTTCAAAGTATGTATTTATGACATTGCGTGAGGACACGGCAATAGCTTAGTATGGGGGATTTTGGTATGTGCTTAAATACACATACCTTTTACCTAATAAAACGAGCTAAAAAGACCCATAATGACCAAAAATACATAAAAATACATTGTATATGTGTATTTCATGAATTGTGTCTTGCAGGTACGGATATTCAATAAAACAGACAAAAACAAAGGCAAAACGAACAAAATCGAGCATGAGAATGGAAAGAGTGCAAGAAATCGAAGCCGAAGGCGTACCCATTTTAATGGGCCGGGTCAGCCCATTAAGATATTTTACTTACTAAACCTAAAACCCATTTATAAACTTAAAGTCCAAATCTATTTATGCAAACCCTTAACCTGGCCCAACTTAATAACCAAAAGCCCAACCCTAATAACCAGTCCAAGTCAAGTCTTATAAAACACGGGTCAAATCCCTCAATCAAAATCACTATTTACTTTCCCTCTTTTTTACCCTACAACAACAAACGAACACAACCAAGGTTAAACCTACTCTCACTTACTCGTTCCCCCTTCTAGAAGGAATCCTTGACAAGCCTGAGAACTACTTGTCCACGCTGGCAATCCCAGAGCACGTAATTAGTTGATGGGACGTGTACATGATCCAAGGGCTAAGGATGATGGATATTGAGGTAGTTAATGAATGAATGGCCATGACTGAAGCTCAGGACACTCCACCAAGACCTAGAAGCTTCATCTTCATGCTATAAATAGACCTCTTCTTCACACAGTTTTGATATCTAGCTTAATATAGTTTTAGTAGCTTAATGTAATTTTAGCTTATTTCCTATTTTTCTTGAATGTAATCTCCCTTTTAAACTTTGTAATTTGTTTTGGTATTAATAAAATTAAAGTTCTAGTTATAATGTGCTTTAAATTTGCATTTTACTTTTATGGAAATTTGCTTAATATGTGTTTTGAAAATGACCTAATAAGCTCATTAAGCTGTCTTAACTATTTAAGCTACTACTTATTCAGTTTGGCTCACCTAAAGCTAAACTGAATAAGTCATTCTCTCAATTCATTCAAAACTGTTGAATAAGCCATTTGGGAAGATAAGCCAGAAATGAAAGGGCTTATAGGGCTTATTCATAGCTTATTCTATAAGCTAGCTTGTAGATCTAAGCTTATAAAAGCTATTTAGATCCCTGTTTAGCTGGGATCAAAGGTACATTTACTTTTTCTCTTTTAAGCTTAAATTCTCATTAGCTTTTTGCTCTGCTTATTCATGCTTATTATCTGCTTAATGTGCTTATTCTGCCTTATTGTTGCTTAATATATCTAGTCCTTAGTTTAAAATAGTTTAGTTTAAATTTTGATTCAAACTGCTTAGTTTCTTAGTCTAAACTGCCTATAGGTTTAGCTTATTGATTAAGTGCTTATTCTATTTAGATTTTTGCTTAATTGTTTTCCAAAGTCATTATGCTTAATCTGTTTTTGCTTTTTGAAGGTTAACTAGATCTGTTTTAAGGTAAAATTGATTTTCAAAAGTTTAAAGGAGTGTTTGGCACAAGCAGTCTTAACATAGTTAAGACTGCTTGTGAGGCTTTTGGATTTCAAAACCAGATTTAATTAGCTCTAATCTAGTTTAGGTATAAGTTTTAATTAGTTTAAAAGAAGTTTTGTTAAGTTTTGAAGATTATTTTCAAGTCTGTGTGTTCATATGCTTGTCAAACTGCTTATTTGATTGATCTTCTTAAAATACACTTGAGTTGTAGTTTTGGTGATCAAAGTCAGTTAAAATAGCACCAATGTGCATCTGTTTTTGGATCATTAGTCTATGGAAAGTCCTCTTAAGCATTTTAGCCAAAAAAATCAGTCAAGAATTGGTAGTTTATAGCTTTGTCCTTAAGTTTCTTTAGTTGCAGATCATTATAGGTTTCATTCTTAGCTTAATTTAGGTTTAATTTTGTTGAGTCTAGCTTATTGTGATAAGTTCTTAATCTGTTTTAAGCTTTTAATGTGTCAAAAGTCATTTTATGGTCTTAACAGTTAGTAGCAAATAGCAAAAGAAAAAAAGTCATAAGTTAGTATAGAGTATGCAATTTGTTTGAGCCTAGGTTTTTAGCTTATTCAGTGTTTGATTTAGCTCAATTTTAGTTTGAATATGCTTATTAAGTCATGGTCTTTATCTGTTTTTTAATTTTAGCTTTTCACTTTGCTTATTGAGTCTAGGATTTAAACTTAAAATCTGTCTTCAAGTTTAAAAAGCCAAACATATTAGCTTAGTCTGTCATAATCAAAGTCAATTTTCTAGCTACTTTTTAAGCCAATTGGCTTATTTTTAGCTTATTTGTGTTCTTTCAGTCCTAGGCTAAATTTGTTTTTCATTTGTAGCTTATTTCTTTTACTTATTAGTTCTAATGATAGCTTAAAAAGTAGTGGTTTAACCTGATTTTCTGTGTTAAGTGCTTCTGTCTATTTGCTTTTTAAAGTGCTTTTCAGCTTATTTTGTTAGCTTATTTCTAGTCCTAATAGCTTATTAGTTCTAGTTCTAGATTTGTTTTAGCTTATTAGTGGATCTTGTTGCTTCTTGAGCTAAAAAGCTCAAGCTGTTTTAACTCTAATTAGCTTAACAGTTTTAAGCTTAAATTTGCCACTATTGGTAGCTTTTTCTTAGCTTATTCACAAGTTTCAGAAAAAGTTGTTTTATTAAAAGTGCTTATTTTAGCTTATAGATTAGCTTTTTCAAAAGAAAATAAAAAAAATAATTTTCTCAAAAAGGAAGTCACAGGGTTTGAACATGTAACCTCCTCTTCATAACCACGCACCTCTACCACTATGCCCTTGGGACTTTTCTGTTAAACCTTTGCAAAACCATCTATTTAGCTTAAAGTACTTTTAGGAATTTAGTTTAATAAATAGTTTTAAATAATTTAAAAGTAAAAAAAAAAATATTTTCTGTTTTGAAAATTATTTTAGTGCATTAAATTTAAAATTTAGCATTTTGAATTTTTAGGTTTTAAATTTGTGTTATTTGGTTAATTAGTCGCGTTTTTAATTCTTAGTAACGTTTTATGCTTAAATTTCTTAATTGCTTTAATTGTTAATTTAGCTTATCTTTATTTGCTTTTGCGTTAGTAGAATTAAAATCTAAATTCAAAATATTTGATATTTAAGCATGAAACAAAATACCTTTGCGGACTTCAAATTCAACTCTTGTCGGGATACGACATCCGGGAGATAAAATATTGTTTGTCCTCAAGCAATTTTCTTATCAAAACGGGATACTCTCTATACTATAATTAATTTGAGATATTTAGGATATATATTAATTTATATATAGACTATTTGTCATCGAACCAGTAACCCAACAGCAAGTTAAGCCTAGCAGCATTAACTTTGAATCACCAGCATTAACTCTAATTCCATTCTAATCAGCTTTTCCATCAACAAGTTAACAATTTAGCTTACAAAATCTCTCTGTCTGTTTTTTATTTCTCTTAATTCTTTTTAGTCACAATTCTCTCTGTCTATTTTTATTTCACACATCTCTCTTTTTATTTTTCAGCTCACTATTTCTCTTAATTCTTTTTCTCACCAATTCACTCTATCTGTTTTTATTTTCACACGTCTCTCTTTATGTTTTTATTCTCACTTATTTCTCTCAATTCTCACAGTATTAATTATACTTAACAGTATTAAGTATAACTAACAGTATTAACTTAGGAGTATTAAGTATAACTAGCAGCACTAATTATACTTAACAGCAGAAACTTGAAGTTACTAGCACTAACTCAAATTTCCATCCTTAGCAGCTTTTGCATTCCATTCCAATTATCATTTGTCTATAATCCGCTGCATATTAACACAATTAACCTCCCCTTAATCAATACTTCAGAGGTTGAGCATTCCAATATTTGCAATCAGATATTGAAATCTGCTAACATCAAATGCTTTTGTGAGCAAATTTGCAACATCCTGATCCGTGTGAATCTTGATCATCTGGATAAGCGTCTTCTCATTGGAATCTCTGATTAAGTGGTGCCTAATCTCAATATGCTTTGTTTTCAAATGAAAAATAGGGTTCTTAACTATGCAGATAGTACTCTCATTATCAATATGAATCTTAGTCTGGATAAAGTTATATCCATAATCCAGCAATTGATTTTGGATCCAAAGCACCTGTCCATAACAATTGGAAGCAGCTATATACTCAGCTTCAGTTGTGGAATTAGCAACCACATTCTGCTTCTTGCATTGCCATGAGATCAAACTGCACCTTAGGAATTAACAACCTCTTGTTGTGGATTTCCTATCTAAGCTTTCTCATGCATAGACACTATCAGTATATGCTACCAAATCAAAAGGAGATTTTTTTGGATACCAAAGGCCCAATTTAGGTTGACCTTTTAACTATCTAAAAATCCTTTTCACAGCATAAAGATGTAAAACTTTTGGGTTGACTTGATATCTTGTATAGGCACACACTGCAAACATAATATCAGGTCTTAAAGAAGTAAGATACACCAGTGATCCAATCATGGATCTATACAAGTGTTCATCTACATCTTCACCATCTACATCTTTGAGCAAAGGCTTATAGGTTTCCATAGGTGTGCTTGTTGTCTTGACATCAGTAAAACCAAATTTCTTCAAAATCTCAGTCACGTACTTGCCTTGACTGATAAAAATCCCATCTTCCTTCTGCTTCACTTGCAGTCCTAGGGAGAATGTGAGTTCACCCATACAACTCATTTGAAACTTCTTATGCATCATCTTCTCAAACTTAATGCATAATGACTTCTTTGTAGAACCAAAAATGATATCATCCACATACACTTAAACTAATAGAATATCACTTTTGACCCTTCTGATAAACAAAGTATTGTCTATTTTTTCTCTCTGAAACCCATTGTCCAACAAATAAGTTGACAAGGTTTCATACCAAGCTCTAGGAGCTTGATGCAATCCATAAAGTGCCTTTTCTACTTTGTATACTCTGTCAGGGAAGTCTGGATCTTCAAATCCTGGTGGTTGAAAAAAATAGTCTTCCTCTTCAATCTTTCCATAAAGAAAAGCACTCTTGACATTCATCTGGTACACCACAAAGTCTTTAAATGAGGCATAGGCTAAGAATAGCCTAATTGCTTCCGTTCTGGCAACAGGAGCAAAAACCTCATCATAGTCTATTCCTTCTTCTTGTGTGTATCCTTGTGCAACCAATCTTGCTTTGTTCTTTATCACAATGCCTCTTTCATCCTTCTTGTTCCTGTAAACCCATTTAGTTCCTATAGCCCTTTTGCCATTTGGTAAATCTACCAGGGTCTAAACCTTTTGTAATTTGAATTATAGAAGCTCATCCTGCATAGCTTCTATCCAGCTTGGATCCTTCAATGCTTGTATTACCTTCTTGGGTTTTTCTTGTGATAAAAAGCAAGCAAACAAACAATTTTGAAAGTCTTTATGGTATGTTCTTTGCTGAACTGAACTAAACAAACCATGTTCTTTCAATTTCTTTGTCATTCTTCTTGTTTGAGGTGTTGAATTCAAGTCTCTAATGATTTGGTCAACTGGATGATCTTTATGTATTCTTGTAGTTAGAATAGGACTGACATGCATAAATGCATCTAAATTGTTCATGTCAGCCTCTGCACCAACATCTTCATCATCATCTGAATAAACAATGTCTTCCAATTCAGGCATATTTGGATCATTTGGAAGTTCAATGTTTGTTTTTGGATCAACAACATTAACTTCTGTGACAGCAACATTAAAAGTTGAACTAACAGCATTAACATTGTTAGTGATGTTTCCATCACTAGCAGTAATAATATTGTTAGTGCTGTTAATACTAGCATCCAACTCTTGATTAACTCTTTGATCCTCTTTTGGCTCCTCTATAATTGGAACCTCACTATCTTTCCTTGAAGCTTCATTTTCATTCCCTGGATCTTTAGTATTCATCTTTTCTTCCTCCCCTGATGGTTTGAATCCAGCATCAGGAGATTCCTTTGAATTTTGAGTAAATATTAGATCAGTAGGCCACATTGGTAGCAAAATGTAATCTTTTCTAGGTACTATCTCCATTTTAGCTTTACCTGCATCATTATATGCTTTTGTACCTGCATTACCATTAGATTGATTCCCTGCAACAATTGGCTTATAGTTCATAGAATTTGTTAGTGCATCTATATCAAAAAGCCAATTTGGTCCACTTCCTGCAATATTAGGTGTATTCTCACTAAACTGAACATGCAGGTTCTCTACTACTATCCTAGTTCTACTATTGAATACTCTAAATGCTTTGCTATTGGTAGAGTATCCTACAAAGAACCCTTCATCAGCCTTTCCATCAAATTTACCTAGGTGATCTATGGTATTAAGAATTGTAACAGGACACCCAAATGGTCTCATAAAGCTTAAGGCAGGTTTTCTACCTAGAAAAAGTTTATAAGGGGTCTTGTTTTGAGGCTTGACAACTAACACCCTATTTTGGACATAACAAGTAGTATTAACTGCTTCAGCCCAGAAAGTTGCTGGCAATTTTGAATCAGCTAGCATAGTCCTAGCAGCCTCTATTAGTGTCTTATTTTTCATTTCTGCTACTCCATTTTGTTGTAGATTCCAAGCAACACTAAATTCCCTCTTAATATCCTTCATTTCACAGAACTGATTCATAACCCTATTCTTGAAGTCAGTCCTATTGTCACATCTAATCACTTTCACCTTAAGGTCTATTAGATTATCTATGCCTGTTATAAATGTTTTAAGGATTTCAGAAGTTTCATCCTTAATGGCTAAAAAGAAAACCCAACTAAACCTACTAAAATCATATGTGACAACTAGGCAGTACATTTTCTTCATTAAACTCTTTACAAATGTTGGGCTAAACAAATCCATGTGCAACATTTGTAATGGTTGGCTGATTGAACCGACTGTTTTGGTCTTACAAGAAGCTCTGTGTTACTTTCCCTTCTGATAAGCAACACAGGTTTGATTAATTTCAAAACGTTTTGAAGGTAAACCTCTTACAAGGTTTCCCCTTACCAGTTTATTCATTGTTTTGAAATTTACATGTCCAAGCCTCCTATGCCAAAGATTAGATTCATCTGGTGTGGCTTTTGCAAAGAGACAAGTGAGACCTCCTTGAGGAATAACATTCTTTAAATCAACACTGTACATGTTATCCTTTCTAGGAACTTTAAGCAAAACATGACTTTCATCAGTTAACTTAAAGTCTGGAGACAGAACAACACATTCAGTATCAGTAAAAAGAACACTATTCTTCTTGTCACACATTTGTGAGACACCGAAGAGGTTAACCTTTAGTTCCTTTACAAAATACACATCTTCAAAATCCAATTTACCAGTTTTTATTTTACCTTTCCTAGTAATTTTCCCTCTTTTGGAATTACCTCCAAAGGCAACAAATCCTCCATCAATTTCTTCATAATTTGTAAGATAGGATTTGTTTCCTGTCATGTGCCTAGAGCATCCACTGTCAATCACTCCTTTATCCTTCAAATCTTGTTGTGGATTGCCCTGCACATAATGGTAGGAAAATTAGTTTCTTTTGGGGACCCAAGCCATTACTGACTTGGATCTGCCTTGTGCATCAATATAGTCAAATCTTTTAAAGGACATTGATGCACCATTGTTTTTGGAGACATGGTCTAAAACTTTGTACTTTGGTCTCCAAACCTAACATGCTGAGGTCTTAACAGCATTTCCCTTGTTTCCCTTAACAGCACTAAGAACTGCTTTTGGCCTAGCAGTATTAACCCTTGTTCCTTTAACAATATTAACCTTTTTAGTGAAATTATTGTTATTAGCTGCTGTTATTTTGTTAAAAGGCCTTTTAGCAGTTGAATATGCATTATTAATAACATTTTTATGGGTCCTACATTATTCACTGCTGTTCTTAATTGAATAGTATTAACTGGTCTAACAGCCTTAACTGGAATTGGGCCAGACCTAGTTAAGACTGTTCTTGGAACCATGTTCTTTTTTGGACTGGGGTGAGTTAATTTAGATAAATTCTGTTTGTTTACCCTTTGAACATTGGTCCAAACTCGTTTTGCAAATCTTCCATTATTATACCAGTTATTGCAATCATTCTTCAAATGATCAAAACTACCACATACATGACAAGCTTTGTTTTATATTGAACATCTCAAAATAACCAATCCTATTTTTGCAGAACATATGTTTGGTTCCTCGTTTCTCTTGTTTCCTCTAGGACTTCTAGATGGACTAAAAGATGAACTGTATGTGGCTTGCCTAATTTGCTCAACAGGTTTCCTATCAGTTTTAGGTTTAACAAACTTAATTTTAGTAAAATTAGGCATAACTGTTTGAAACTTAGGCTCATCTTGTTCCTCACTTTTAGACACCCACTCAATAATTGGGGCTCCATTTTCTTTCCTAGCAGTATTTAGGTTCTTTAGTCTAACAGATAGGCTTTTCAATACAGATTCAACTAAACAGACTCATTCACATCACAATAATCGCTCTAGACTAGGGATAAAACTAAATCAGGTTTTGGTGCTAAAATTTCCCAGTTTTAGGAGGTGGGACAACTTATACCTTAATGCTTGTTTTCACTTATCCATTATCTGACTGTATAGAAGTTTACTTAGGCTTTTGATGAATTTTCAAATTTTTGTACTGTTAGTTGAACCTCATCCTTTTCTTTTATAGCCAACTTTAACTTCCTTTTAAGATTTGTAATATATCAATATCTTAATTAGATTTCACGTTTTAAGAGTTTTATATCTTCCTGATACACAGACTCATTTTTCTTAAAGACTAACAGTCTAGATTCTACAAATTCTAAACCAGTTTTATAAGAGACAGCACTTATCCTAGTTGTTCTTAAGTCTTTAACTAATTGTTCATTTTGTTCTTTTAGATCTTTTACACATTCTAAACAAGATGAACAACAATTTGAGTCATTAGATACCTCAGAGTTTGTAGAAGAAGTTAAACTTGTTGAAGAATAAGCCATGAGAGCAAAATTGGTTAGACCTTCTTCTGCTTGGTCACTCCAATCATAGCCAAATCCATCATACTAAGACACTAAGGCATTTGAAGTAGTTTCCTCAACTGGCAGAGTCCTTCTAGTAGGCTCCCTGTTTCTACTGTCTTGATTCTTAGGTGCCCTGCACTCCGTTGCAAAGTGTCCTCTCTTGTGGCAGTTGAAACACTCCATCTTGGACTTGTCAAACCCAATTCTTTTTTTGTTGGCCATGTCCAGCTTCCTTCTAGTATTCTTTAGGAATCTTCTTGCCCTTATAGTCAGCATAGCAATGTTCCACCTCAAATCCATATCTTCTAGATCATCAGGATTGATTTGTTGTAGATCTTCATTATATAGATGTGGAATACTTGGTTGGCTAGCAAAGAAGGAATAAATCACAGCATCACTCAAATTTTCAACAGTTGTTGAGCTATCAGTATCACCCTGAGTGCTAGTAGTATTAACACCCTGAGCAGTATTAATTGTTCTAGTTTCACTATTAGTGCTGCTAGAAGACAGAAAGTCTACATTGTATGAGTTTGTGGTTGAGTTAGATGTCCCCTTGATCTCTAATTCATAAGCCTTCAGGTTGTTGAAGAGGTCATCCAAACTAAATGTCTCAATCTCTAGTTTGTTCCTCCACACAATAGTATGCATAGTCCATTATTGTGACAAACTTCTCAAGAAATTCTGATTGATGTCTTCTTGAGGGATAACTTCACCATGCATCTCTAGTTGACTAATTAGCTTTTGCAGCCTTTCATAAGTTTGCTCAATCACTTATGTGTTGGATGCATCAAAGTTTTCATATTGCTGCTTTAGAAGATTCTTTTTGAGTTTTCTTTGTAGCAGAATTACCTCCAAATCTGTTTTCAATAGCATGCATCAGTGTTTTACCATCAACAGAGTGCTTCTTGCCTTCAACTCTGCCCTACTTTGTGTCTTCTCTTCAACACTTGTAGGAGGGATAACAGTCTCCTTACCATTAACAGTTTTTGTTACTATAGGTGCATTACCATTTTCTATGATCTCCCATAGAGTGTAATCAATGCACTGTAGGTACTGCTCCATCCTCATCTTCCAGAGATCATACTCACCAGGTTGGAGTATGGGTAGCTTGATGGTTTGAGTAGTTTGAGAATCCATTGCTTCTTGAAAAAGTAGATCTTGTGTGTAGTAAAGTTTCTTCTTATTCAAAGCTTCTCACAAGCTCTGATACCACTTGTTGATCCCAATAGAATAGATCTTGCTTAGCTTGTATAAGGCTAAGTTGTATTGAATAAATCCAAAACAACTATGATAGAAACTTTAATTGTGAATATCAAAGACTATGCGGAATCTAGTCAATGATACTAAGAAGAATTTCAATGAAACAATAATGAATAAGATTAATAACAAACTGTTTACCAAACATTCAGCCTTAATATAATATGAACACTCCTAATAGTGTTAGGGTTTACAAAACCTTGAAGCTACGATTAGATTGACAGAACAATCAAAAGATATCAATCTCTATGCCCTAGGACCTCCTTTTATACACAAAGGAGTCCTAACTAGCTTACTATATTTTCCTAAGTTATCATGATCTTCTAAACAAATAACTTATACGTATATTTTACAAAAATATCTCATGCATATCACATAAGCAATCTTTATCTTTTCTATGAGTAGTCTTTATCCTTTCAGCAGTTGTAATTTTTCAGCAGCATTAACTTTCAACACCAACAGTAGTAACTTTTGTACCAGCA
>BQNB010033728.1:34557-52097 GCA_026074375.1 Tanacetum coccineum | reverse complement strand
ACGTCGTTATTGGTATGGATTACTTATCCAAGTATCATGCTAAAATTATCTGTGACGAGAAAGTCGTCCACATCCCAATCGACAGTGAAACTTTAATCATCCGAGGTGATCAAAGTAAAACCCGACTAAACCTCATGTCCTGTATTAAAACCGAAAGATATATCCAGGGGATATCAAGTTTTCATAGCCCGTGTAATGGAGAAGAAGTCAGACGAAAAACGACTGGAAGATATACTAGTAGTTAGAGAATTTCCGGAAGTTTGTCCTGAAGATCTACATGGCCTTCCTCCAGTTCGCCAAGTAGAATTTCAAATAGATTTAATTCCAGGAGCGGCACCAGTAGCCCGAGCACCTTACAGATTAGCTCCTTCAAAAATGCAGGAACTATCAAACCAACTACAAGAGTTAGCAGACCGAGGTTTTATCTGACCGAGTACTTCGCCCTAGGGAGCTCTTGTCTTATTTGTTAAAAAGAAAGACGGATCTTTCAGAATGTGTATCGATTACCGGGAGCTAAATAAACTCACCATAAAGAATCGTTACCCATTAACCAGGATCGATGATTTATTCGACCAACTTCAAGGTTCGAGTACTTACTCAAAGATTGACTTAAGATCAGGCTATCACCAACTGAGAGTCAAGGATGAAGATATTCCCAAAACTGCTTTCAGAACGCGATACAGACACTATGAATTCCAAGTAATGCCATTTGGTTTAACTAACGCGCATGCTATGTTCATGGATCTCATGAACCGTGTATGTAAACCATACTTGGATAAATTTGTGATAATATTCATTGATGTTATTATTATCTACTCCCGTAACAAAGAAGAACACGCAGATCACCTGAGAATAATCCTAGAATTACTTAAAAATAAGAAATTGTATGCCAAGTTCTCCAAATGTGATTTCTGGATCAGTATCGTGCAATTTCTTGGGCACGTGATTGATAGTCAACGAATTCACGTTGACCCAGCCAAGATTGAAGCAGTTAAGAATTGAGCATCTCCTACCACACCCACAGAAATACGCCAATTCTTAGAACTTGCTGGCTACTATCGGAGATTTATCAAAGATTTTTTGAAGATTTTAAAGTCTTTGACAGAATTAACCTAGAAAAACAAGAAGTATATCTTGGGAGAAGACCAAGAGTCAACCTTCTAACTGCTAAAATAGAAGCTTTGTGAAGCCCCAATCTTAGCATTACCAGAAGGAAACAATGATTTTGTCATTTACTGTGATGCATCACTCCAAGGTTTGGGAGCGGTGTTAATGCAAAGAGAAAAAGTTATTGCATATGAATCCCGACAACTCAAGCCTCATGAAGAGAACTATACCGCATACTACCTCGAATTAGGAGCAATAGTGTTCGCTCTTAAAATTTGGAGACACTCTATCTGTATGGCACAAAGTGTATTGTGTTCACTGATCATAAAAGTCTTCAACATATCCTTGATCAGAAAGAATTGAACATGAGACAACGTCGTTGGCTAGAATTGCTTACAGATTACGATTGTGAGATTCGCTACCATCCAGAAAAGGCAAATGTTGTAGCAGATGCCTTAAGCCGGAAGGAACGAATCAAACCACTTCGAGTTAGAGCATTAGTCATGACCCTTCACCCAAAATTACCATCATAAATCCTCGAAGCCCAAACTAAGGCGATCAAAGAAGAGAACATCAAAGCTGAGAACCTATGAGGAATGGACAAAGCATTTGAAGTACGTCCTGATGGAACTCGTTGTATCAAGAATCGAAGTTGGTTACCACTCTTTGGTAATTTAAGGGACTTAATCATGCATGAATCCTATAAATCGAAGTCTTCCATCCACCCAGGTTCTGACAAGATGTATCAGGATCTAAAGAAACTCTATTGGTGGCCTAACATAAAGGCAATCATCGCTGAGTATGTTGGCAAGTGTTTAACATGCTCTAGAGTTAAAGCAGAATGTCAGAAGCCATCCAGCTTACTGATACAAACATAGATTCCTACATGGAAATAGGAAAGAATAACAATGGACTTCGCTACAAAACTACCCAAAACATCAAGCGAACATGACACAATTTGGGTCATTGTAGACCGCCTTACCAAATCAGCATATTTTATCCCTACCAAAGCAACAAATAGTATGGAAACCCTTACAAGGTTGTATATAAAGGAGATAGTCTCAAGGCATGGAGTGTTGGTATGCGCTTAATTACACATACCACTTTCCACTAAAAACGGACTTAATTGACTAAAAACGTACCAAAAATACATTGTATTTGTATGTTTTGCATTTAAATTGTGCAGGAACGGATATTCAAAAAGAAAGCCAAAAGCGACCAAACCAAGCACGGAATGGAAAAGTCAAAATCAATCCGAAGCCAAAGTCAGTCAAAGTCAAAAGTCAGCCACATGAAGAAAATACAACTTGAGGGACTAAAACTGCCAAACCTCAAGTTGTATTACAAAAGAAAAAGACAAGGGTCGAAATTGCAAAACTGGGCAAAGTTTGTTATAAGAAGTGAGGGGCCAAAGCTGCCAACCTACCCAAACTTCTTTCTTCCCGCCCAAAACAAAACCCAGGTACAACTAGGCAACTTGGACATGTCGTCCCATACCTCTACCCTGCAAAACCACTCAACACCCTAGAAAAATCATTTCAACCACTCCTCTACCACCCCCCCAGCTGTATAAGTGCCATGTTGGCAATCCTTCACCCTTCCCAAGTATTTTCGATGGCTATGATTGACTCCAAAGAAGCACAAAAGAAATTGAAGGCTGGGATTTGTTTTAGAATCACCTCACACAACAAGCACACTTGGTTTTTGTCTCTACAAAGAAACACAGAAGAAAGAAGAGAAGAGAGTCCAAGAAACCAAGACCTTAATTCATTTAAGTATAAATAGGGCCATTGTAACCCAAGTTAGAGAATTTCTTAGTTTAATTTTCAGTTTTTAAAGTCATTTACAGCTTTCAGCTTTGTAACACTTTCAAAGTTTTAATGCAAATTCGAAGTTTTAAGTCAATTTACAATCCCAAGTTTTAAGTTTCCTAATTGTGTTGTTTTATGTTCAAAAGTTCTCAATACAGCTTGTACTGTTTTAACTAAGTGAACCTAAGAAGTTAATAAGATAAGAGGAAAACACTAAAATCACTCTCAAATACACCACAGCTTATTTTATGGATGATAAGCCAGTTCTGGATGGGCTTATGGACACTACTAGCTTGTTTTAAACAAGTCTAAAGCTATGTAGATTCTTGGTTTAGTAGACCTGTTTTTGAGCAAGGGAGTTGTAATTTAGTGCTTATCTTGCTTAGTTGTTAGTTTAAAAGTGATTTGTGCAAATTTCTTAGTTAGTACTGTTAGTTATGAGTTAAAATGTTAGATTAATTTAGCTTATTTAAGAGCTTATTATTGATTGAAATCTGCTTATAAGTATCTTATTTTGTTATTTGATAATCTGTTTTTAATAATTTAGGACCAAATCAGCTTAAAATAAAAAGAAAAAAAAAGAAAAATGATTTTTGAAAACTTTAAGGGGTGTTTGGAACAAGCAGTACTAACCCATAGTTAGTACTGCTAGTTCTCTTTTGGTATTTTCAACTAACACTACTAACTCCATGTTAGTACTGGTAGTTAGTACTGTTAGTTCATTTTTGCTTATTAGCTTATAATTTCTGCTTATTTAAGATTTGCTTAGTTTTTTTACAGCAGATTAAGCCCATTTTCGTTTACTGTCTTTAGTAGAGCTTATTTAAGCTTATTTGCCTATTCAAAGTAATTTCAAGTTCAGTAAGCTATTTAAGATTAGTTTGCCTTTGTCAAAGTTAATTTTAAGAGTTTTATCAGTTTTTCTTAGTTTGAGCTTATTTGCTATTTAGTTTATTCAATGCATATACATATGCCAGAGTGCTTATTAGGGTAGTTTAAAATATCTGTTTTTAGCCTATTTTTGCTTATTCTTGTTTCATTGTGTTTTGATAAAGCTAGCAGTATTAAACTTCAAAGCTAGCAGTACTAACTCCAAGTTAGTACTGATAGATTAAATACTGTTAGTACTGTTGTTAGTACTGCTGAGTTTCTCCCTGCTAACTTAGTTTAAATGCTTGTTAAATTTCTTATTAGAGTTAGGCTAGCTTATTTGTTTGGTCCTTAAGCTTATTTGAGTTGGCTTATTTGTGTCGTTCGGAACAAAAGAGTTTATAAGTGTTTTTAACCATTCTAAGCCTTTATGCATGCTCTAGCTTATTTTTCCCTTGCTTATCTTTTCGCTACGCATTTGCTTATTAGGTTTAGTGCCGCAATCATATCCTTAGTTCATATTCAAAACATCGATCAAACAATTCGAGTCATTCGAATTTTCCATTCAAAAGCCTCTTGGGACAATAACGACCCAGCATGAGAAATCCATACTACTTCCGTTTCCTCGGTTATCATTGATTTTGTGGATTATATCCTTGTCAATATATTTATATTTATCTATATTTATTTATATATAAAAAGGAGTAAGAATACGCCAGTCAATTTTTTGCGCCGTTGCCGGTGAGGCTGTAAAACGATTATCGTTACGTTTGACAATTTGTGTTTGAATCTGTGAATATTTTCTTCTATAAAAATATAAAAAGTACAAAAATATTTTTTATTTTCTTTTATTAGTATAATTATCATATAAAAACAAAAGAAAAAAAACCAAAAATATAAAAACATTGTCCATAAAAAAGAAATAAAATTCACAAATTGGTAAAAATACCAAAATATAATATCCAAATATGAGGTAATCTCATAATAAAATTCCGGTGAAATCTTGTTGTCCCAAAATCGAACAAAAGATTTAAAACTTGCCATTTGTGTGTCTCTTACGACGTAACGCTCACCTCGATTGATTACAAACAATAAAGTGGGTAAAAGGAGGGTTGTTTCCGAGGAACTATAACCGAAAGAGGAGAAATAAGCTCAGTGCTATTCCTACTCCTCCGCACAGCATGTGCGTTTATCATTTTGAGAGCTACCGTAGAAAGTAAGATAGATTATTTGGTAGAAGTTGTCTATCTCATTGTCCGAAATAAATGACAATGTGAATCAACCATGAAAAAAACAAAAACAAAAAAAAAAATAGTGAAATTTCTTTTTTAAAAATTTCTATTTGTGCATGCGCACTCGTTCATCAAGCCCGTAAACGTCGACAACAGTGACAACAAGTCCGACAAACTTCTGTTGAATCACGCAAATCTTGAGAAACCAAATAACAATCAAGAAACTTTCAATCCTCCCATAGTTACGATGGACGATAACGTACTAATGTGCACTATATGCTCGAAGCACCCACCGAGGGTTACGAAGGAGGCGATCATTGTTCCGAAATTTACCGCGAAAAACAACTTTAAGATCAAGCATGTCTGCTTAATCTTGTTCAAAACACAAGCAATTTTTTTTGGACATGATAAAGACCCACATGCTCACATCCGATATTTCAACAAGATCACTTCTACGATGAAGTTCCCAAACGTCCCGAGTACGTCGGTTAAGCTTATGCTTTTCCCATTTTCCCTCGAGGGAGCCGCCCGGATTTGGCTTGAAAAAGAACCCCCTCGAGTCGAATTCTTAAACATGGGATAATCTTGTTTCGTAAATTCATTAACAAATTCTATCCTCCCTCTAAAACAACAAATCTTCGAAATGAAACACGAGATTTCAACAAAAAAATGAGAAACGTTTTACGAGTGCATGGACAGTATTCAATGATCTTCTTAGAGTAGCCCGCAACATTGGATTTTCAGAATTGCTCAACTCGATTACAATCTATAATGCCCTAAATTTGAAAGATCAAGATACATTGGAACTCCGCTGGGGTGGTAACTTTCTGGAATATAATGGCCTACGAGAATTCCTAAAAATCATAAAGAGCAAGTCCAAAGTTCGTACAATCATTGTAAGCAAGGGCCATTGTTTCCAAAGTGAGTACGCGATCATCACCCCAAACAGATTTTCCTCCGATGTTGCAGGAGCTAAAAGATATGGTATCAGCAATGATTCTCGATAGGAGAAAAACCAAACTCCAGCTCCCACGTCCTGTAAAAGTCAGTCGAGCAAAGTTGGTGTAACTTGGCGGGGGGAGTGTCATTCTTACCAAATTGTCCAGCCACCGATGGCAACATATATCGTGACAATAATCCAAGAATACGTGTCACAAGCCGCCGCAGTTAACTACAACCAAGGGAATGCCAGTTACCGACCTCAGATGGTTCGAAAACTCAAATCGACTCATCCGTTTTCCTCCTATGTAACAAAACCATAAAACCACAACAAAATCGGGGGATCAATTTCAACCAAAATCGGGGGAACAATTTTAACCAAAATCGGGGTAATAATTTCAATCAAGGACAAGTTTACCAACCCTAGATTAATCAACCCCCGACTTTTCAAGCTCCACCTTACCAAGCTCCCGCTCCAGTTCCTCCAGCACCAGGTGTGTCTAAGTCCGATTTTGATAACTACGTCAAAGCTAATGACGCAGTTATGCAAAATATGCAAAATCAAATGGCAAATATAACGGACCTAATCACCAAATTCGTAAATAGTAATACCGCTTCTACTTCGGGCTCGGGTTCTCTTCCAAGCAACACCATTGCTAACCCGAAAGGTGATGTGAAAGCAATCACTACCCGAAGCGGTGTTTCCTATAATGGACCTCAAATTTCTTCTCTTCCTAAAGAGATGGAAAATGAACCCGAGGTGACAAAGGATACGGTGCAACCAAGCACCGAAAACATCCAACCTCCGGTGGCCCAAACTAATGACCAAACTGGTGAGCCCGTTGTTGCTTCAAAGACTAAACCAACATTGCCTTATCCTTCAAGGGCCAACAAAGAAAAGCTCCGTGCAAAAGACGATCTTCTAGCTTCAAAATTTATGGAGATTTTTCGGAATCTCCATTTCGAGCTAAGTTTCGCGGACGCTCTCCTACACATGCCCAAATTTGCACCAATGTTTAGAAAGCTCCTCAATGACAAGGATAAGATGATTGAGTTGACAAAGACACCGGTAAACGAGAATTGCTCCCCAAAGACACCGATTTTAGTGTACAATATATGAAAATCTATCTACTCGAAACGAGCTCTCCAAAAACTACCTTTACGCCTAATGAAAACATTCTTAAATGTCCGATAACCTCAAAATAAAAACAGATCAGCAACATTATTTTTCGTAAATGCTCCCAAAAATCACACCAAACTTCACAATAGTGCCTAATCTATCCTAATCTCCATTCACAACTAATCCACAACAAAAACCACGCTTAGGATGTTTTCGTGAAAGTTGGAAGTTCTTCTTTCCTGCCGATTTTTGTGGTCGTTGATTTCGTTGCCGTTCCTCGGGTTACCTAATCTTAGGAAGACCTTTTTTAAGGACGGCACGTGCCTTAATAGACGTTCACGGTGAACAAATGACATTAGACAAAAAAAAACGTGACACACAATCCGGGACCTTCAAAGTTGGTGATATAAGACTTTCTCCTACAAGAACGCATTGATCCAGGTTAACCGAGTCGATGTTTATTGACATTGAGTATGAAGATATGTTAAGAAGTACTTGAGATTTCTGTAGTGACTAATCCCAGCTTCTACTTCGGACCTTACGAACGATTCTCGCTCTCCATCCTTTCACTCCCTTTCTGGAGGAGTGATTTTGCTAATGGAAGAGATCGATGAAGTTCTTGAACATGATGATTCAATACCACCGGGTGTTGACGGCATCTATGATTCTGATGGAGATACTGCTTACCTTGAGGAATTGTTAAGTGTAATCAATAGTGATCCAAACCTCCCTCCGTCGCCAGTTTGTGAAATTAATGTGCCTGAAAAGGTTAAATCTTCATGTAAAGACCCTCTAAGACTTGAACTCAAAGACTTACCATCCATCTTGAGTATGATTTGTGGACGGTGATGACAAATACCCGTCATATTCGCCTAAAAACTTAAAAGATGAGATAAAACCGCCCTGAATCAAGGTTCTTAAGTCACTCACAAACATGCACATAGCTTGGAAGATTTCTGATTATTAAGGGGATAGATCCACATTTTTGCACCATAAGATTGTGATGGAAGAAAATGGACAACCGTAGTTCTACATAAAGAAGAGTTAATCCGAAATTCAATGAGGTTATTAAGCAGGAAGTTATCAAACTTCTTGCATGCAGGATAATTTACTTATCTCTGTCAGCCCCTGGGTAAGCCCCGGTTCATTGTGTCCCCTATGAATGGAGGCTAAACCGTAGTAAAAAATGAGAAAATGAGTATTACACATAGGTTTGGTTACGGGATGGCGAGTTTGCATCAAATTCACGAAAACTCTCAATGATGCAACTCGTAAAGACCATTTCCCCTTTACCATTCATGGATAGATGATTGAAAGATTAGCCGAAATGTGTTGACTATTGCTTTTGGACGGATTCTCTGGTATTTCAGATCCCAATTTGACCCACGTGATCAAGAGAGTCTAACCATTAACCTGCCCTTACGGGACATTTGCCTATCGTCTGCATGCCTTTTGGGTTATTGCAATGCACCGGGCATGTTCAATGGTGTATGGTTGCATCTTTCACGATATGATTAGAAAACCATGGATGTCTTCATGGATGATTTTCTGTTTTCAGTGATTCTTTCCTCCCTCGTGCCTTTCCATTTTAGACAAAATGCTTCCAAAGGGGTTGAAGACACCAATCTTGTGTTAAATTAGGAAAAATGCCACTTTATGGTCAAGGAAGGCATAGTCCTTGGCCATAAGATTTCTAAATCCGGGATTGAGGTTGATAAGGCAAAAGTTGATGTCATTGCAAAATTACCTCATCCCACTACCGTGATGGTATTGCAGTTTTCTCGGTCACGCCATGATTTACGACGATTTATTCCAGGATTTTTCCATAATCGCCCGGCCTATGACCACTCCTTGAAAAGAAACTCCGTTTATCTTCTCGAAGGAATGCATCGAAGCATTTGAAACCCTTAAGATGAAGTTAACACAGGCTCCAATTCTAGTTGCTCCCGATTGGGACTTGCCCTTTGAAATCATGTGTGATGCAAGTGATTTTGTTGTTGGGGCAGTCCTTGGGGCAAGTATGAACCAAGCACATACCAGCCGATTCATTATGCAAGCAAAACTATGACCGAGGCTCAAGCACATTACACTACTACGGAAAAGGAAACGTACTTGCGTAGTGTATGCTTTCAAGAAATTCTGGCCATATCTTGTCTTGTCCAATTGCATAGTGTATACAGGACAATTCACAGCTCTTCAAGTAATGCTTGCTAAAAAGATGCTAAGCAAGATTGCTCGGTGGATTTTGTTGCTCCAAGGAATTGATGGTCGTTATTCGAGATAAAAAAGGAGCAGAAATTCTCACCGCATAACCACCCGTCCAGAGGGGGGGACTTGAAAATCCCCATCAAAGCGAACTGAGAAAGAATTACGGTAACATTTCTCTCGAAGACACTTGGGATGGTTACCTTTGTGGTGATGATAATGCCTGTGGTTTGCCAGATTTGCAAACTACCATGCGAGGAATTTTGTGATCAAGGATGTCGTCATCAGTCAGAAATAAAGGTTTTTCAAAGACGTCAAACAATACTTTTGGACGACCCTTTTCTATTCAAGATTGTGCTGACCAAGGTGGCGTTGTGTTTCGGGGCAAAGAAGCTCTTGACATTTTAAAGCTTGCCACAGTGGACCACTGGAGGACACTACGGGTGCACCAATTTACACAGCTAAAAGATCTTCGATTCAGTTTTTCTTATTCGGCCTCGTTCTACATGGGATGCCACAGACTTTTGTCACCCAATGTGACATTTGTTCAAAGTCAAGGCAAAATTTGCAACGTGATGAGATGCCACAAAAACTTCTATTTTCCCCCCAAAAAAGTTGCGAAATCTTTGACATGTTTGGGGCATGACTTTTTGGGGCCGTTCCCGTCTTCAAGGAGCGCAACAATAATAATACTCGTGGCCCGTTGATTATTTATCAAAATGGGTTGAAGCATAAATGCGCTCCTACCTATGCAACGCCGGAGTTCGTTTGCAAATTTCTTAAATCTCTCTTCGCCCAGATTCTGGGTGCACTCGTGCAATCATAAGTGGATTCGCGGAACCCATTTTTGAATGACCAATTTTCTGCAAAAGGTCATGCTTAAAGACGAGTCACTCATCGTCTCCCCACCGCGTATCAGCCACAAAACAAGTGGACAAGTTGAGGTATCAATGTGGTTTGAAATGTATTCTTGATATGGACCGTGGGCGAAAATCGGCCTCTTGGTCGGATAAATTAGATGATGCACTTTGGGCCTTCCATACAGCTTACAAAAACACCCATGGGTGTACTCCATACAAGTTAGTGTACGAGAAAGGGCATGTATCTTCCGATTGAGACTCGAGACACAAAGCTTACTGGGCCCTATGCATACAAACTTTGATATCAAAACTCAGCGGGTGATCACGAACAGGTTCAACTCAATGAACTTAACGAACTTCGTGATCATTGCCTATGAAAACTCTTTGATCTATAAGAGAAAATCAAATGAGAATCCATGACTCCAAGATCAAAAAACGCGTTTTCAACGTCGGTGATCGAGTCCGCCGCCTTTAACGCTAGATATTGAAGATTTTCTCCGGCAAGCTTAAGACCCGTTGGAGTGGGTCCATTCACTTTAACCCAGTTTTTCCATATGGCACTGTCGAGTTTTCCCATAACTCCGTGCCAAATTTTCAAAGTGATGGTCAGGTTTAAAGCACTACTTTGGAGGGGACGTACAACAATTGGCTAGTCCAAGATCTCCAATCATTCCCATGATAACCAATAAATTCAGGGGGACGGGTCAAGCATTTCGACTAAACAAGGCGCTTCGTGGAGGCACCCATAGCTTATCATTGTATTGTGTAGTAATGGAATAAGTGTTTTACTTGTTGTGTGGAGGCTCGCCTCTTCCATTACCCGTGTTTGTGGTTTGTGTTCGTTAAATTGTACACGGATTGCCCGGAATTATAAAAGACTCTCGTGCTATCAGTTTTGCCTTCCAGAGTTTCACATCCTCAGCTTCATTTTGGGAATCCAGTATCAAATCTAATCGACCTACGTTTTTATATTCTGGAACGGCTTCATTATCGGGCCTTTGATTTACGTAGGCTCGTCCCTTTCTAAACATCGTGCGATGTTTAGTTCCTAGTATGGGGGAGTTTTCGTTTGATTGCACTGCAGCCCCGTTGTTATCATGTAAT
Organism: Tanacetum coccineum; assembly: GCA_026074375.1. Classification (NCBI taxonomy): domain Eukaryota; kingdom Viridiplantae; phylum Streptophyta; class Magnoliopsida; order Asterales; family Asteraceae; genus Tanacetum; species Tanacetum coccineum. Next base: position 40,849 of record BQNB010033728.1, on the reverse strand, counting down.
CCTATTTTTGCCACATAGTGTTTGCAAAACTAACAAAAAAATGAAAAATTTTAAAATTTTCAAAAATACAAATAAAGTGTTTTGTCACAGTTTGACTTTCCTAATGGGTAGATATGAGAATAATTTTGACACGATTCGGGCGTGTGAGCCACTTAGCTAGTCTCAATTGGTAGGCTAAGCTTTCACGGAATTCTATGCTTTGAATTTTAATAAGGTGAAGAACAAGAAGTGATAGAGTAAATATAAGTTTTTGTGTTGAGCAAGATTTCTTCTAAAGCTTATTATGAGTAACTTGTTGCGTTTTACTCTCATTAGCTTTTAATCCACGTAATCATACGTGCTCTTTAATTCAACTATGTCATTTCGATGTTTTTAGAAATAAGCTTCAAATTTGTTAACTTGATCTCTTTTAAAGCGAGGTGATTCTGTTCTTAGTATTTGAAAGTTAAAATGCCAAAGAGCCATGAATGAAAATGAATGCAGATGCTTGAATATCGAAAAACAAGCAAAAACGATTGAGAAAAAACCTAAAAATGAAAGCTAAATAACTTAAATCCTAAAACGGGTACGAAAAACGAGGGTCAAAAACCTAAATTTTGCAAATTAAACCCTAAAACAATTTTAAAAGCTAAAATAGATTCTAAATGACAAATAACGAAGTTTAAAAAAAAACTAGACTGAAAACGGAGGTCGTTTGACCCAAAAAACGAGTCAAGACAGAAAACCGTGCCCGAGACCTGTTCTTTAAAAAACAAAAGTTTACAAAAATGACCCTACGAAAGTTTTTCTATTTTTCCTACGTAAAATATGACTAAAGAAAATTTCCTAAAAAAGAAAAATATTTTTTTTGATAATTTTGTATTTTTTTATGAAATTTTTAAAACGTTTTAACGAAATAAATTATAAAAAATACTAAAATATTTTTTAAAATTCTTAAAAAAATTAGTAAATTTGCCGTTTACCCTATATAAAACTATCACTAAGAAAAATAAGAAACCCGGAAATTGCGTTTCTTATAAATAAGTGGAAAATAAGCGCAACGGCTTTAAGCATAAGGGCCAAAAACTCCCTTATAGACCCAAAATGCCCCAAGGGTCTAACAGAAAAGACCCAAGGGCACAGCGGTTAAGAGAGTTTATAAAAGGATGGGGTATTGAGCGGTTGGAGACCCGGGTCCGAGTCTTGCTCACACGGGTTTCTTTTTTTCCACTTCTTTTTTTTTTAGAAAAACTTTTTAAACAAACTTGTTCATAACCTTGAGCTTATTATTTTCTATAACTAGCACTTTTTGGGAAAAGCTAAGAATAAGCTGAAAAAGCTTAATTAAAACAGACAACTAGCTTAAATAAGCTTTAAGGCATAAGTGGCTTGATTGTTTGGGATTTTTTACACAATTAAGCAAGTGACAAACACGAATAAGCAAAAATAGAGCTAGACTACTCCTAATAAGCAAGGCTAAAAAGGATATTTAAATTAAATGTTGCAACCTATGACTGGATAGCCCTGCCGGGCCGAGTGGTAAGAGTGTTGTGTTGTGAGTGTGAGGGGAGGGGTTCGAGACCCACTCCCACCCCCTTTTTTTTAATGCTACAGTACTTTTTTTTCTTTTTTTTACAAACTTATAGAAAACACAAGAATAAGCAAATTTTAAAACTACAACTTTTTACAAATATGACAAATAAGCAGAGAAAATAAGCACAAAAGGCAGAACACACTTTTTGCATTAATGGCTTAAATGAGCTAAACTGTTAGCTAAATTGAGGTCAAATAAGCAAGGACAAATCATAAATAAGCCAAACAGTTGGTGTTCTAAACCTATTAAGCAAGGAAAAACAAAAGTAAGCAAAGAAGCACAAGCCAATAAGCCAGAAAAGCAATAAGCAACTTGGGGCAAAGATGCTGAAAGACAGAAAGTGGCTTTTTTGAATTGATTTTACTAATAAGCTTGTAAAAAGCTTATTTTAAGCTTAAAATGAAAGAGGAAAGGTGTTATGAATAGCTTATGATGAGCTTAAGCTTAAAATGAAAAGCTAAATGGACTAGAAATATCTTAAACTATCTGAAATTGATGGAAAAAAAATGCCTAACTAAGAGATAACACTTAAAAATCTCAAAACAAAATAAGCTAACATGCTTAATAAGCAAAGACAGAAAATGAGCTTTTGAATTTTTAACAATCAACCTATAAACTACTAGATTCATTCATAAAACCAACACTTCTAAGCTAGAAATAAAAAATTTAAGACTACTCCTTAACTGCAACTGTTTTTGGCTTTTTGATATTTGGAGACTTTTAAAAACAAATTTAAGCTAACTAAATAAGCTAGAAATGAAAATTAATCACTAATCTAAATTAAGCTATTACTATACTATCTCCTACTTGAATCTAAAAGGCTAAATCCTAAGAGTGCTTAGTTAAATTGTAGCTCAAAAAGTGGCAACAGGAACACCTTTGTTTCTGCTGAAGCACTTTGCACTAGTACTCACCAATTAGTGCAGGTACCCTTGGTGGTTTCTACTGCAACAAATCTACTCAATGAGTATAAAACAACATTTAGCAAACAAAACTTAATCCTAAGAAAACTTGAAACAATTTTAAGCTAACAAAGAAAAGAGTAAAACCTGTCCTGGTGCACAACCTTATAGATTAAGCCTCAACATGATTTTAAGCCAAATCTAATCTAGAAAACCTATTCTATTCCTAATCAAATATCAAATTCAAGCTAAACAAGAAAAAGTACTAATTGTCTTTGAATTTTAATGGTCAAAACACCTAAAACCAAACACTTCTTTAAAAATCTATTTATACAGTTAAGCTTAAAATAGACTAAAGTATCAACATCTTAAGATCAAACAAGCATATTAAAGACAAAATAAGCATAATTAAGCAGAAAGAAATAGAAAATAAGCAATAATTAGCATAGGAATAATGAATAAGCAATGCTACAGTGGATTTTAGCTTAAAGATTAAAAATTAAAACCTTTGGTCCTGAGCTTTAGTGTAAGTTGTAAGAAGCTTTATTAAGCTTCTTGGTAGCTTATTGAACCCAATAAACCCTTCCAATACTTGGCTTGTTACCCAATAAGCTTTAACAGCTTAATCCACAATGGACAGTGACTTTTTCTTCATACACAGGAATTTTTAAAAGAAACCTTGAACTTGGATTAATATAAAAAGAGTACAAAGCTTTTAAAAATACATAAAGAACAACAATAAGCTGAAAAATAAGCTGATGAATAGTAACCAAAACAATTTTTTATATTAAACTTAAAAATTCATTAAACATTTAAAAGATTACAAGGCTTAAATCAAAGGGACAGTATTAAAAAGACATTTTTAACATAAGAACTAAATCTACTCCCTACACCTAGTTAACTTCTCCAGTTCACCTCTCTTCTTCTTTTTATATGCTGCCAAGGGTGTCTTCAAGCTGTGTTTGTGATGTGAGAGGAAAACACAAAAGCAATCCAAGCCCTTCATTTTTTCTTGGTCTCCAATCTATTTAATCAAAACCCTTGATTTCGTGTAGCCAATGGTAAACCATGGGATTGCCATAGTGGCAATGAGCCCATGTGGGGGGTGGGGTGTGTTATGGTGACATTTTTGGAGGGTTGTGAGAGGTCAACGAGGTGAGTAGGGACAGGTTGTGGGGTGTATGGGATTTGGCGGGAAACAATTGTTGAAGATATACAGTGTTTTCAAAACGGGGTGTGGGTTTGAGGTTTTGTCACAAATAGTCCCTCATTTGATATATGTCCATTTCAGTTTAAGTCCAAGTGGGGGGAAAGTTTAGGGATTAGGCAAGAATGGTCCCTCAAGGATTATAGGTTAATTGCAAATCCAGTCCATGTGGTGGTTAAAGTTTGGGGATTTGACAAAAAAGGTCCCCAAAGGTTATAAGTGTTTTTGCAAATTAAGTCCTTTTGGTGTATGACTTTTGAGGATTGGCAGTTTTAGTCCTTCACAAGCATTTCTTCATTAAATAAGTTAGGGACTTGGCAAATTTGGCCCCTAAACTTATTTTTCTTCACTTATGGCTTCGGGTTTGACTTTGGATTTGTCGGGGTTGACTTTGGTTGACTTTGCAGACTTGGGCTTTGTCTTGACTTTGTCTTTACCATGCTTTTCCATTTCGTGTCCGGTTTTGTCGTTTTGGCTTCGTTTTTCATCCTTTTCTTAGATATCCGTTCCTGCACAACACAATTAGCAAAACAAGCATATTTTTAGCATTTTAAGTCCGTTTTTGGTTATTTTAGCTTGTTTTTAAAGGTAAAAGGTATGTGTAATTAAACACATACTAGACACTTTTGAAAGAAAGTTAGAAGCTAGACACATGCAATCATTATTTAAAAAACAACAATCTAAATGATATAATTAAAAAACTCAAGACATATGTTTACGGAGAAATATTAGATCGACTTTTGATAAACGATAATTGGATTAGTTTATTGATTGACACATAAATATTATGAGAATGACTTTTTAAAAGTAGACGAATAACACTTAATATCTTGGCAAAATATGTCAAATATATATATATATATATATATATATATATACAAAGAATAAAAAGAAAAATAAGACGAGGATAGAGACGATGTGCTTTTGGATGTGAATGAAAAAGATTCCATAGAGCCGAAAAGTAGGAAAGGATGAGTGATACTAGTGAAGGAACGTGTTGACGAGAGGTTGATAAAAAAGATTGATATATCATTTCCACTAACAATTGATTTGCATATGATCCTATCGAGACAAAAGTGGATGATTGGGAATTCAAAGGTTTGTTTGGTATTTTATTAGTTGACAATGTTGAGGAACAAATGTGGGATGTGAAATGAGGTAGTTCTTTCATGGTGGAAGAATGATGAGAGACTCAACAATGTGGTGACTCAATAACATTTGAAGATTGAATATCTTCTTTATGTTCTTCACTTTCTAGAAAGTGGCAAGTTTAGCGAAGGAGTGACATTTTCATTTCGCAAATTACTTAAATATTTTGGATGAAATAATTAAGTTAGGAGAGATATAGGCGGAATTTTAATAGTAACAAAACTATTAAAAGAGAAGAAACGTTTAGACGTAAGAGGAAACGTTAGAGGAGACAAGACTTATTAGAAGTGAAAAAGAACGTTTAGAAGTGAGAAGAAACGTCAAAAGTAAAAAGACTATTAGAAGTGAGACGACTATCCGAAGTGAGAAGATTATTGAGAAAGAGAGGAACCGTTTAGAAGTGAAAAGACCATTCGAGGTGAGAAAAGAGGTTTACGAGAAGTGAGGACCAAGATGTGAGGAGATTTGTGAGTATGACGATTGTAAGGATTGTATTTGAGAATGAGACGCATTTCATTATGAAATTCACTTGACTATTAACAACATAAGCAATGATGCTTGTGAGTGTTAGGATGTGAGGATGACCCATTGATCTATAGAGAGATATTAGGCATAGGTTTGGGTGTAGGAAAGACGTCAGCTCTTAGCAGCAGAAAAGAGAGAGGGTGTGTTTGTTTAATAATTTGAAAAGAAATGACAGATATCTCAAGCCTGCTGCCGGCGGTCCCAGATATATCTAGGGGCCGCCGAACCGCCAACAAGAGAGGAGTTTAGCGCTTGATGAATTTTGTAAAAAGAGTGACATTTTAATTTGCATTTCGCTAATTAAAAATACTTAAAGTACTTCGGATGAAGTAGTTAAGTTGCCACGATGCATGGAATAGAAAATAGACTAGAATCGAGACTAGTAAAAAGGAAGAGAAAGATTTACGGAATGTGTTCCATCATTCCTAGACCTAGACAAATACAATTTAACGATTCGCGGTTGAGGGGTAAAGAAAGAATGTCGACGATGTTATCTTCAGACGCAACCTATTCGAATGGAGATGTTTCCATTTGAACATTGTCCCGAAAGAAATGGTGACATATATTTGGTGTGTTTCATACGCGATAATAATAATAATAATAACAATAATAAAGAAGAAAACAAACTAAGATGAAGGCGACAAGCTTGACAATATCAAGACGGATGGTGGTCTTCTCGAGTATTGTGAATGTTCATAAAACAATCTTATGACGAGGTATAAGGTTATCTTAAAGGTGATAGCGGAAATAGTAGAGGAAAGAGATTAGCCATCTCTATGGTTGTAGAGGCGTGGTTGAGTGAGAAGGAAGAGGTGTGATCAAAAGATAAAGAGTGTTTTCTTCAAAGAGAAAGGATGTTTTCTTCGAAGAGAAAGAATGTTTTCGTCGACGAGAAAGAATGTTTCGTCGAAGGGATAAAATGTTTTTTGTTGAAGA
>BQNB010033728.1:0-28837 GCA_026074375.1 Tanacetum coccineum | reverse complement strand
ACGTTATGTATTACAAGTCACATGTTTGTCATTACCAAAACATAAAGAGATTGTATAGATTAAATATCGTAATATTTGCACTAACAAGCTCTATAATTTACAATTTTCGAACATGATATATCCAGACATTATATATAGGTGTAGTAAAAAGAAATTTAACATAAAGTCCTTTATTTTTAAGTTTCAAAACGATATTTTTAAAAACAAGCACAAGCTGATCAATATGAGTGAAATAAAGTTTGAAAAGAGTCTAAGTGCTTACAAGAGCTTATGAAGATTGGTGAAAAAGAACACAAAGAAAACTTATAAAAATCCTAATTTACCAAACGAGAACCCTAGCTAAATATAACCCAGGATCAACTCTCTTCAAGAACACTTAATATAACTTTTGAAAACCCTTGTTTTTGATCTCTTGTTGCCATGCAATATAGAAAGAACGAAGAGATATGTTTTGTTAGTTTTTGAAGTGTAAAGAGAACAAGTATGCAAGATTTCTCTTATAAGCTATTTAGGGTATTGTTTGACTACCTTTAGGAGGTCACAAGAGTATGTTATAACATTAGAAGCAATGGGATCACATGCTCAATATTGAGCCATGTAATATGAAAGGTAGGGGAGGGATTTTTGGTTTTCCAGTGTTAGCAAGTCACATGGGTGTAATGAAAATAGGAGATGGAGGTTTATAAGTCAAAAAGGTAAATGTTGGTATATACATAAGGGTGACCGGTTTTTGTACTACTAAAGGGAGGGTTTTTATTTAATTTTTGAATGTATAAGTGTATATATAGGTATATATAAGAAGGTGGTAACGTGTGGGTGGCATGTGTATGCATGCATGCAATTTCATGCAAGTATGAATGATTTACGTAAAGGTTTTAAGGTCGTATGCATATGACATGTAAAACATTCTCTTTATGATGATAACATATTAGTTATGAGTAGACTAAACTTAGTCTAGAGTTGTTATGCGTCCAAAGATGATTTTCATAGCACGCGGGATAACATCCCGGTTATATGTTAAATCAAGCACGTGTACGTTCAAAGTAAAATATTTCAAGTGAATGGTTAAATATTAACCTGGAAAAATGTCAATTGTCACACTATGTAGGCTCCAGATAAAGACTCATGAAATACTATTTTATTGAGAATCCAAAATACCCAGAAACAAATTTTAGGCGATGCTACCGAAGGAGCCAAAAACTATTCTTAGAAATAGATCAAGGTATAACTAACTATAACATTGAGCATATTCTTGAGCATTTTAATTTTTTTAGACATCGGCAAAATTCCCTTAGTAGAATGAGCATTCATTGTATTATGAAATGCACGTCCATTATACGCCAATTGGTGTACGGATATACACCCTATATATTAGATGAATATTTACAAATAATTGAGCGTTGTAGTCGTGAAAGTTTGGACCATTTTATGAAATGTATTTGGTATTTATACTCAGAGAAGTATTTAAGAAACCATTCCCCAATGATATTGTGAAGCTATATGAAAAAACAAAAACTATCATGGGTTCCAGGGTATGCTTGGTTGTATAAATTTTATACATTGGGAATGGAGGAATTGTCTGAAGAGGCATGCTACATCCACTAAAACTTGTACAAAAGAATTTTCACAAAATGATGTATTATACATTCATTGGAAGATAAGAATATAAAAGTAAAAAGATAATTGATTAGAATGATTTTGATTGGTGACAAGTCATTTTGCGAAAGATTCTTTGTAAATATTTTATGGATGTAGCATTTTCCTTGTCTGAATGCTTACAAAGCTAAGTTCAAACGGGGGATCACAATTATCTGACATTAATGCTTGAAGCGGTTGCTTCACAAGATTAGTAGATTTGTCATGCTTTTTTAGGTTGTTGGGTGTTAATAACGACCTATATGTTCTATATCGATCGAATTTGTTTGACATGGTTCTTGATGATACAGCTCTTGAGTACCTGTTTACGATGAATGGTAATAAATACAACTGAGGATATTACCTAGCAGGCGGTATTCTTCCCGCTTGATATACTTTTGTTAAAACTTCTACCATTGCCCGAACCAAAGCTAATTTAAAATTTAAATATGCTCAAGAAAGTGCAAGAAAAGATGTCGAACGGGATTTTGGTGTCCTTTAGGGTTGTTGGGGGATTATAGCACAACCAGCACGTTCTAATATGGTGTGTAAAATGCGTAGGATTATGTATAGTTGCATCATATTGCATAACATGATCTTAAGAGATCAAAAATTTGAAATCAATAAGTATAAAAATATATATGTTAGTTTGATAACGCCTTAGTTATACATATTTTAGGTGGCGTTATTTTATATATTTATATCATTTCTCATGAACTTTTGATACTTAATCGCATAAAATATGTGCAGGTTCACTTGAAGACTGTCCGAGCTCAAAATGTTCGAATTACAAGTATTTGTACTCATTGGAAGCAAAGTTAGAAGAAAAGAAATAATAAATTTTGTAAATTGAAGAAGTGCATCGCACTTATATCTTTGTGCGTCGTACTTACCAACGAAATCAATGAAGTCAGTTAATACACAATGTGCGCCGGTTTTCCCAGAATGTGCGCCGCACTTGCTATATACATTAATGAAGATTTAACCGACTTAGGCTAAAGTACGCCGCACATATTATTTTGTGTGCCGCACTTTAGGCCTCGCCTAGCCTATAAATAGAGAAGATTTTCAAGCTAGTTGAGATATCTCTACTACACACTTCTCAATACAATTCTCTCTCAAAAATTTTCATCAATTCTTGGGTTTGAGGCATGAAATTCCGGTAAAGACAAAGAAGAAGTCATCATATATTTAGTATAATAAGGGTTGTGATACGATCCATTACTTGTAAACGGGTTGTGTTTGATTCCTTTCATATTCGAATCTCATATGTTTCTCAATTCCCTATTTAACTTTATTATGAACTCATTAGACATGAGAGGCTAAACGTCTTATGACTTCTCGATGATGTTAATATAATAAATAAGCATTTGGTATTACTATGATCTTGTTAATCTTAAGCTTGCTTTGAAATCTTATCGTATCCAATCTTGTCAACTTTGTTTATCAACTTTGATTATATACGCATAACGGTATAGCTCAAAAGGCCCGTTGTGTTTAATATAGTTTTAAAGAGTTGTCTATGATCTTTATCGTTTGGTTGGAGAAATCCGCTTACGTTATTTGATAAACAAAATAGATTTGATATTATAGAAACGTGATTATTTACGTGACACATTTGATTTAGTTAACTAATATAAGTCTTTAAGTTAAACCAAGTTAATTTGTGAAAACGTTTTTTGACGAAAAAACCTTTTGGTGAGTTAAAGTCCAAAACTCAAAGATCGTAATTATTACCATTGCTTAGGAATTATATGAAACTATCCTAGTAGTCATACTCATTTATTATTGAAATCATCTTCAATCATATCTCATCTGGAAAAAGTCATTAAGATTTGTCTTAAGACTCGTGATTATACGAACAAAACCAAATCCCTTTGGACGACCTAGTCTTATCTAAAACATTATAATACATACGTGGGTCATACTTTACCCGTGTGTTTCTATATAATAAACGGTAATTCTAGTCTTATAAATTTAAAGCTTTTGAAACACATCAAAGTTTTTGACGCTGTTGCCTGGGATTTTAAACTGTTCGATAATCATTTTACTTTTTTCAAATATTAATCACTTTTCCCCAAAATATCACTCTGCTTGCTTTTTGTAACTTTCGTTGCAGAAAGTGCATTGCACTTTCTGCGGTCATAACGTTTTTCCTAAAACGTTCTCAAAAATCCATTCTCAAACATTTCACCACGGATGCATACACGTACGTCTAATTCTAAACTTGTCGAACCATTATCTGAACCTAAACGAACCATTTATCATAGACTTCATCGACGAAACAGGTTAGTCCTTTTGAACGAAGAGATAAACAACCCGAACACCCAAGAATAATATATCCACATATCCTTGATATCAACTATTTCTATCACTTTCTTTATAATCTTGAAAATTACAACCCAATGGATGATGAACCTATGTAGGCTGCCGACCGTGTTGTCGCTCTGACTCCTAGTTCCGCAATCACCATTTCTGACACCGCAAACGAATTCACCATTAAAGGTAACCACTTAACTCTCGTCAAAGGAAACCAATTTGATGGTAGAATTAAAACTGATCCACGCAAACACATTCATGAATTCCTCAGAATATGTGACATGTTTAAATACAGATACACCAAAAATGAAGTCATCCGCCTAATGATGTTTCCCCTATCACTTACGGGTGAAGCAAAAACCTAGCTAGACGAACTCAACGAAGGAACCATCATAACATGGGATGAACTTTGAATTGCTTTTATAAGATGATTCTTTCCCCCAGCTCTATTCGATCGACTCCTTAGAGAAATCCAAGCCTTCTCCGAACATGAAAATGAAACTCTAATCGATGCTTGGCTCCGTATGAAAGAAATGCTCAGAAATTGCCATGGTCACAATCTATCCAAAGGCAATATCATATAAATCTTTTATCATGGCTTCAACGAAATAACCCAAGAAGCTTTAAATGCCGCAGCTGGCGGTATTTTCCTCTATAAAACACCAAAACAAGCTTATCAACTCCTCGAAGACAAGGTCTTACTTAAGCTCGATGGGGCTAAAAAAACAAAATCATCGCTCAAGAAGACTGTTGCTTTCGTCGATGAAGGTAGCAGTAATTCTGACACTGACAAAATTATGGCACGAATGGATACCATGACCATGAAAATGGACACTCAGTATAAAGAACTTCAATCTCGTTCAAATCACTCGAACCCAGATTGTAACGATGATGACACACCGATTTCTCATGAAGAAGAAGTAAAATTCATGCAAACCTTCCATCGTACACGTTTTTACAATGATTACTGTGACCGTGACTCAAATCACGATTTGGCGTTCAAGCGGAAGAAAATATTATAATCGAGACAACTATCAATCTAATTCTAATGATAAACCCGACCTTCAAAGACAGTTAAGTGAATTCATAAAAGCTCAACAATCGACCAACACTTTTGTTAAAGATACGTTTATGGATCTCAAAACCAAACTCGAAATAGTTACCAAAAATCAACAAGCCTCAATTCAAAATTTAAAAGTAAAATTCGACAAATTTGCTAACAAGCAATCTGATCGACCTTCTGGATCTCTTCCTAGTAGCACTCAACCAAACCCTAAAGGTAGCTCATCTAAACCTTATCAACCACCGCAAGCTCAAAACAAGAATGTAAATGTTGTATTTACACGGAGTGGTAAATCTTACGATCCACCTACCAACCCAAATGATCAACAAAATGATTTTGAAACTCCTATCAACTTTGACAGTGACGATGAAGAATAAGAATCTACACCCCAACCCAAGTCTCAAACTCCGAAACCAATCAAAGAAACTCTGATACCTAAACCATACAAACCAAAGATTCTATATCCTCAATACCTTCGAAAAGGGAAAATGGAAGCCTAATATGGTAAATTCCTTGATATGGTTCAAGCCGTTCGAATCAATGTACCTTTGGTCGATGTCTTAGCAGGAATACCAAATGGAAAATTTCTCAAGGAACTCGTTAGCAACAAACACAAGCTTGAACAAATCTCATCCGCTTTCCTGAGCAATCAAAGTTCTGCTGTGATTCAAAACAAAGTTCCACCCAAACTCGAAGAATCTCTAAGTTTCCTTATTCCTTGCACATTTAGCAAAACTTTCTCATGTAATGCTTTAGCCGATCTTGGTGCTAGCATTAATCTCATGCCATATTCTCTATATGCAAAACTATCTCTTGAAACTCTCAAACCGACTAAAATGAGTGTACAATTAGCTGACGATCATTCTAATACCCTATTGGAATTGCTGAAAATATGCTGGTAGAAGTTGGTAAATTTACTTTTCCCATGGATTTCGTTATTCTCAAAATGGAAGAAGACAGTAAAATTCCCCTTATTTTAGGGAGACCTTTTCTCCATACCATCGATGCAGTAATTCAAGTATAATAAAACAAATCAATCTTGAAGTTGGTACCGAACGTATGAATTTCTCAATCGATTCTACAATGAAACACTCCTATACATGTTTTAGCATTGATGTTATCGACGAAATCTTAGAAGAAGATTCCGATGCTCTTCTCGATGAAGGAAGTAAAATCCTTTATTCCATCGAGGGGACTATTCTCGAAGACAAACTCTTTGCTGAATTTGATAAATTCATGGCTATGAATATCGAAGAAAACTCTGAGTATGATTCTGATGAAGAAGAACCACTAATCGGAAAAACCACCTTCAACACCGTTTATAAAATCAAGACATCTCTTAAAGAACCTCCTTCGGATCATGAACTAAAACCTCTTCCTGATCACCTAGAATATGTTTTCTTGAAAGAACCTACTTTTCTTCCTGTAATCATATCATCTCAGCTTTCTAAACAAAACAAAAATAAGCTCATCTTTGTTTTAAAAAGACACTAGCAAGCCTTTGCTTGGAAAACAACAGACATTCCTAGAATATGTCTGTCTTTTTGTAAACATAAAATACAACTCTTAAATGACAAGAAGCCATTTCTTCAAAAACAAAGAAGATTAAATACAAACATGCAAGAAGTTGTTAAAAAAGAAACCGTAAAACTTCTTGATATCGGTATTATATATCCAATCGCTGATAGCCCTTGGGTAAGCCCTATCCACTATGTACCCAAGAAAGGTGGTATTACAGTAGTCACGAACGAAAAAGATAAACTTGTCCCAAAAAGAACAATTATGGGTTGGCGAGTATGCATCGATTATCGTAAACTTAATGAAGCAACAACAAAAGACCACTTTCCTTTGCCATTCATGGATCAAATGTTAGAAAGACTCGCAAGAAATAAATATTTCCGTTTCCTCGATGGTTTTTTGGATATTTCCAAATACCAATCGACCCCAAGGATCAAGAAAAAAACAACACTCACGTGTCCTTTCGGAACATACGCTTACAGGCGAATGCTTTTTGGTTTATGTAATGCCTCCGCTACTTTCCAAAGGTGCATGTTGGCCATCTTTCATGACATGATCAAAGAATCCGTGGAAGTATTCATGGGTAAATTCTCCATCTTTGGAAACTCCTTTGATAACTGTCTAAATAACCTCGATAAAATGCTTTAACATTGCAAGGATGCAAATCTTGTCCTTAACTAGGAAAAATGTCACCTCATGGTTAAAGAAGGAATTGTGCTTGGTCACTAAGTTTCTGGAGCAGGCCTTAAAGTTGACAAAGCCAAAATCGACGTGATTTCCAAACTTCCACCACCTACTAATGTCAAAAGCATTAGAAGTTTTATGGGACATACCGGTTTCTACTAATGTTTCATCAAAGACTTCTCGAAAATTGTTCGTCCTTTGACCAAGTTGCTTGAAAAAGATACTCCATACGAATTTGATGATGAATGTAAAAAAGCATTCAATTCATTAAAAGAAAAACTAACATGTACCCTTGTGATCGTGAGCCTGAATTGGAATCTTCCATTTGAGCTTATGTGTGATGCAAGTGAATTCACAGTTGGAGCAGTCTTAGGTCAAAAAGATGGAAAACACTTTCGCTGCATCTATTTTGCAAGTAAAACCCTTCATTTAGCTCAACAAAAATGTACCGTTACTAAAAAATGAATGGTTGTAGTCTTTGCATTCGATAAATTCCGACCCTGTCTGGTATTATCCAAAACGATTGTATACACTGATTACTCAGCCCTATGACATCTATTCAAAAAGCAAGATGCTAAGCCACGTCTTATACGCTGGAATGCTGGATACTACTATTGCAAGAATTTGATATCGAAATAAAAGACAAAAAGGTACAGAAAATGTTTACGCCGACGACTTATCTCGGATTGAAAATGATGAGACAAGTAATGACAATGATGTCGACGATAACTTTCCTGGCGAAACTCTTATGGAAATAACCACCAAAGACATACCATGGTTCGCAGACTTTGCAAACTATTTGGTAGGTGATATTATACCTAAAGGGATGACATACCAACAAAAGGACAAATTCTTTTCTGACCTCAAAAACTACTTTTGGGAAGATCTCTATCTTTTTTCAAAGTATGTTCAGACGGTATGATCAGACGTTGTGTCGCAGGACCAGAAACTCGTGCCATTTTAGATCAATGTCACCACGAACATACCGGTGGACATTATGGACCAACCACTATAGCAAAAAAAGTCTTAGACTCAGGCTTTTACTGGCCGACAATCATCAAAGAAGCTCATACTCTAATTTGTGTTTGCGAAGCATGTCAAAAAAACTAGGAATATATCCAAACGTGATGAGATGCCCTTAAACAACATTCAAGTATGCGAAGTTTTTGACATCTGGGGTATTGACTTTATGGGACCATTCCCGAAATCTTATAAATTCGAATACATCTGTAGTATATTGGATATCACAATACAAGTTTAGGAATGATAGGTTGGCCAAATTTCTAGAGAGAGAAAGTGACTAGTCTAGTGAGAGAAAACTCCTTCAAGTGTGTGTATTATCAATTGAACAACCAACCCTACCCAATGGCTAGAAAGGGTATTTATAACAAGTGTTTTGTGCCTCCTTAATGGCTATGGAGTGGGCTAACACGTGGTTAAGACCCGTGCCAACACCATAGATCGTAAACGGTAACTAAAAGATTAAAACTAAGACTACGAGCTAACCTATGCTAGATATAAAATGGGGTGACCGAGTCTTTTACATGGATTTTCATAATCCTAACACATCCCCCTAAGGGAGGTCACCACATAAAAATACAAATTGAATCCTAGCATTATATTTGATTAATCTTTGATCTGGCTTATAGTGCTTTTGATTCTTCAACATTTATCGTTGTACATCAAATAGTGAACTTTGATCTTTGTTCCCTTAGGACTTGAGTATCGTTGAGTTTTCTTTCTTTGAGATCACAATCCACTTAAATCTCTAATCAATCCTTGTAAGTGGAATATTGCCTTCATGTGATTGTGAACTTTCGGACCCCATACTCATCCTCTTACTGTATCAATGATAGTACTGTATCATATTTTGCGGAAGCTGTGTTGTAGGACTTTCAGTTGTCATGATGTCTTTGATTAGAAACATTAAGTGTGAGCATGGGGTTGTGAATTGACTTTACTAGAACGAGGCATCTGCATCTCCATCTTTATGTAATCCTGAAATACAACAGTTAACAATAAAGCTTGGTGACGAATATGGCTTTGTCATTCGTCAGAGTTCGGTTGCATTAACCTCCGGTTCCGTGAGGACCGTTTTACAGTATAAATATTGTACCTGTGATCAGGTAGATTCATTATAAGAACCTCCTTGACAGGGTTTCCAGCTCAAAGTGTTAGATCATCTAACGCATATGCATTAGATTCACTGTACTTGCTGGGATAAAATTGATTTGAAAATCAATCGATGTGTCACTAGTTAAAGTGATTTTTGTAACACATCGAGAGTTTTAAGCTTTTATCAAAATTCATCCTCCGTCAATTCATAATCTGGACCGAATCGATGCCCAGTGTCACAAGTTTGATCCATTAAGGATCTCACAAGTCACCTACCTAGAGCTTGTTTGATGTTGGCTCTAGCAGGATTTCCATCTTCATTGTGAATACTTTCGTATCACTCGGATGTTCTGGCAATATCACAAGGATAATGCGTAGGACTCTTAAGATAATCCTTGTTTTCACAGTGTGTGAAACACAAGTATATTGGAATAGTGTCCTAACGAGATTTATTGATGATCTCATGGCTCTAGACTCAATAGTGCATTTTTGGTTTTTGGTAGTCGGAGGCTGGAGCGGACTGCCACCTTTTCAATATCGTCTAACTCAGAGTGAGAGAGATGATAGAAATGTATTCCGTGAGAGGTGAAACAAGAATACTTTAAGGGATCTTGAGTGGCTAGAGAGGGCTGTGTAGCGTATCACTGGGTCCAAGATACTTGTCTTCAATGTCAGCAATCAACCATGTGATTCTGACAGCATATGTAGTGACCCGGTTTCTGCCTAAGGTTTAAGGAGGGCTGCTTTCTTTTCACCCTTTATCTTAGCATTTCTTTTTCATTCTTCAACCCCTTTAGTGCTTACCGAGATTTCATTACTAGAACCTTGTTGGGTGTGTTCCAGTACTAGCTTCATCTTAGTCCGCATTATTCCCTTATTCTTACTCCTTTTATAATCATACCTAAGGACTTGTACACTAACTAGTGGATTGTCCCTGGGTAGATCCCTCCGGCTCTGGCGGGATCGTGGGATCGAGTTCCTAACCTTACCATCCTTATAACTCTGATAAAGTAATTACACGGTCAGTCTTAGGTGATTCGACAATTGCCATCATAACCATTCGATCCCCCTCAATATGTGCATCGATATTCGAAAGAGTTTAGCACATATAGGAGAGCCTACACTTGAGTTAAGAAATCATAATTTTTATCAGATTTTCATAATTAAATCACATTTTCTCCCCCGAGCAAAAATTTCAAATCCGTTGAGATTTTGGGTCTCAATTGATTTAAGTTAGGAAAATTTGGGAGAAAGTGTCTCAGGTTTATACAAGCCGATTATGGAACATATGAATACTTAATATACAAGCCTAAAAGACAGTTTAATCACTACATTAGAATGTATATATGACAACAACATATAAGAAAAACTACCCCTCATTCGGTTCTCTTCAGCAGTCGGTAGTCTCCTTCTCTTATCCTGCCACCAACAAAGCTTTCCAGATTCCAGAAGATACGTCTTGTCTTAAGTCGTTTCTGTATGGAAAACATAAACTCCTTGCTTCTGTCGACGTCTTTCTTTGTCCAAAACCGTGTATCCAAACCCGAATTCCTCCTGTTGACCCTGAATTCCTTGACTCTGTAATCCAACGCTTCATCAATCTGGTGTAGAGTACCATCACTGAACTTGTGGATTTCATTGAACCTTATGATCATCTGAACCCCATATTTGTCCCTAAACGTGACGGCCCTTGGAGAGTCAAATACTGTGAATTCATGCTTGTACTCAAATCCCTTGGCATCCCATCGAGGTTTGGTAAGGTTTAACTGCGTCTGGTAGCTCTCAATTCCTAGTTGGAAGTCTTTTACGCGTTGTCTGATAACCAAGTTTCTGGTCCATAAGTTGACAGCAGTAGTGAGAATCTTTTTGTCTTTGGGTGAAAGATGGTTCAAGTGACCTTGAAGATTCAACAAGTACAGATCTTCAAAGTCACTAGGGTACATATATTTGAAGTCCCTTTCCGCGATGACATATTCTTTGAGATCAGCTCGACGAAGGACAATCTTCTTCATGTAATTGTACACATACATTAGGAAGACTTCAATTCTAACGACACTTAAGATACGCATATGGGTCCGTACAGCCCTGTGATCACCTTCAGATGTTTGTCGATCAATGTAGAACCATTGTCTTTGAAACAACCAGTGAGATATACCATACATCGCAGAGACGTCATACTTGCATTCTTCTTCAATCCACATCTGATCCGGTACCATTTGCTCTAAGCCGACATCAGGATAATAGGCAGCCTTCATCTTCGAGATTGACAAGGCAGGTCTGCCTATTTTGCGGCCGTACCGTAGATATTCCAAGTCTTTGTTGAAGAAGAAATCCGGTTGTATTGTGACATGACCCGGATCACCACCTAACGGTAGTGGTTTGCTGACGTTGTACCTTAGGATTGCATCATCCACTTGATCGGTGAAAAGTTCATGGCATTCTTCCATTTGGAATTAGAGATGAACTACGTCGGGATGAAAGACTTTGACAATTTCATATGCAAGGCCTTCCAGGTCTTTTTGAGTTAGTTCAGAGATTCCTTGTTTTTTGCAATACCAGTCCATAAATGTTGCCATATCACCAATCTGAGCAAGTAGTGAGTTCTCTGGTGGAGGTGTATAGGTAGACTTCAAAGCAGAGGCCTAGTTGTTTGTTGGGACGGTCAGATCAGATGATGGGATGGACCAGGCAGGTTCAGGTGTAGCAGGTCGGTCTTCAGTGATAGGCTTCCACCAACTCTGCCTCAAGTTTACAGTAGGAATATGATCACGTCCAACGTCTTCACCACTAGATAAGTATGCTTGTTCGTCTACAGTCGTATCGTCATCCATATGAAGTTCTTCAGGAATTAGTAAGACAGACGGCTTAAGTCTGGTGTCGGTCATCGTCCAAGCCGTATATTCTGCTAAAGCAGCCATCTTTGAGGAGCTTAGGGCAGCGGTGCTTGTAGACTAACCACCCTGATTGTTGGATAGATGTGGAGGAGGAGGTGGTGATTGAGACGACCCATCGACACAATCATAAACCAAAATACCAACAATTAACAACATCCAAAACCACAACATCTTCAATCAAATCCACACTTCACCTAAAACCTTCATCACAAATAACAACATCAACAAATCCAAACTAATCCCTTACCCATTGTATACATTTTTTAAAAATAATACATAATCGTATCTCATCTCCTCCATCTTTCACATGACTCAATAAACAACGAAAAGATCTCAGGTTACTCTTTATTTATGTGCAAGCTTCGTTATCAAAGACAAAAACACAAGAGTATATCATCATAGATCTATTTGAAGCAAGGCTTCTTGTTAAATTTACAAAAACCTTTCAAGAATGAATAAGAACAAGAGTGCTCCCATTCAATTCTTTGTTTTGATTTTTGGAAAACAATACACAAAGAACAACCAAATCAACACCTACCCGAGACCATTTACATGATCTTGCAGCCACTTTGAAATGAAAATCTTGACTAGGTATTTGGTAGTTCGAGTGTTTGGGCTGAATGAATGACTTAATGAAAGTGGTTGATGTGGTATATTGATTTGATGATAGAGGTTATTGTTCTTGACTGAGTATGAAGGAGAGGAGATGCGTTTTTTTTGGGAGTCATAAGGGGATGGGGGCGGTTGAAATAAGTGTAGGTTTAGGGTTATGAGTGAGAAAATTAGGGATTTGGTAGTGTTTATTTCCCTGATTTGTATAGGGTTAGGGTAAATGTGATGTTTATATCCCTATTTTTTTTGGTTGGACCCGGGTTATAAGTTTTTGGATGGGCCGGTTCATGCAAATTTCTCATGGGCCGAATTTTAAATGGTGTTGGGCTGGACCAAGGCTTATTTAATTTGGGCTGGATTGATTTTTAATCCGAAAATTATTAGTTTTAAGCTAGTAATTTTTTTTGGATTAAGCCGAGACACGAAAAGTACTTTCACGACAAGTTTGACAAGACAATGTTGGTTCATTAACGACATTCAAAAACAACATTTGATCTAGTTTAACGACATTTAAACAACAAACACGATACATTACGCTAAAAAGATCCTGAAAAGATTCAATAAATGACAAACGGCTAGAGATTCGGACTACGATGATAAGTGATCACGGAGTTAATTTGGTATCCCTTAATGTGCGATTAATGTGAATGTCACAGTGGCAGTCAATAATTATTTCTCATCGAGACTTTATTCTATTTTTCTATCGATTGATGGACTTGCTTGAAGTATACAGTTATGATAAGACTTGGCTTTATTAGTTTCAGCGGTTCAAGGGTGGTTTTTTTTTTGCTGAGACTTGGACAACTATCACTTAAAGGAGTTACGTTGTAGTACTCAGTGTCACACACAGATGTCGATGTGGATAATTTCAAGAGGTGTTGTACTTCTTATACTTTTTGAGGAGTATAACTGTACTTAGAGATTCATCTTATGCGCCGTTACTTCAATCACATTATTGCAAGCTTAAGTAACAAATTTAGGGGATTTTACTTCAGTTTCAAGTTTGGTATAACAGGTTTACTTCACCATGTGATCACAACAATAGCCGAAAGAATACGAGGTTGGTAAGTTAGCTAGAGAGTTAAAGGTTGAGATGTAATCAGCACTTCTCACGGGTATTTTTGTGCTATTCCAAGACAACGATACTTCACAGTCTAAGCAAAATCTTCAAAGTTCTTCGATGACATTCATTCACAAGACCTTGATTATACCAAGTGTTCTTGATTCTTGCTTCATCTCTCTACGGTTTGTTGAAGTCAAGAGGGTATGATTTTTTGTATAACAGATTTGTGCTTATGACAAGAAAAATTCCGAGTGATGGAGTACACGACAATGATGCTTCCGAGAGCTCGCAACCATCATGGGGGAAAATGTGTACATTCGGGACTTAATTGACTTTGATGTTACCATGTCAACTTCCAGGGGGAAGTTTGTTAGCCCTAAAAATGCTTAGTATGGTTTGTGAAGTATTATGCAAACGTGAGAAGAACAGTTGCTGATTTCTCGCATGCACCCCCGAACAAATATTCACCAAGCCTTATGTAAGAAAGAAGTGGTTCGCTAGTGTGGGTTTGACTTCTAAGAAATCCGCTGTGCACTTTGATGCAAGTAGATGTTTGTTCAAGCTACATCAAAGTTTCAGAATCTGCTTAAGATAGGGATGTTGGTTTGGGGGGGAAGCCGATTCAGAAACTTCGCCAAAAAGGAGTCTTATGAAAGAAAGGTTTTCACGACATGCTGCATGGGGTTGGGGGGAAGTTAAATCTAAACTCAGATACTCAATGTTCAGAAAAGTAAAGACAATGAAGATCCAAGCTGGAATACAAGTTCAGCTGTGGAGCGTTTGGAAGACTATATTCTTGTTTTTTATACTTGTTAGAACATTGTAAGTAATTCTCGTATGTCCACATTATTGGGGGAAGATTGTTTAGCCCTAATAAATATGGTGGACTTATCTGGAATTTACATTTATCATGTATAGTTCTTGTGGGTTAGTTTAGTAGTAAAAAGCCTCGGTCTATTAAATACCCCACTCCATAACTTCATGGGGCGTGACGATCTTGTAAGGTGAATGTGTTTGTTTTCTCTCTAGGCTCACTATTATTACATTCTCTTTTCTCTCTAATAAACATGGCTGATTATTTGTTTCATTTTATCCAACCTCCTGATCCAGTTTGTTGCTGTTTATACATGTCATTTAATTGTAACAATATTGTAGGATCCCGTTAACACTTCATAACATACAATCGATCACGAAATCGGAACTAGAAATGAGAAAGAGAGAGTTTTTCTAGAGAGAGAAAGTAGAGAGAGAATTGAGAGAGAAAAAGAGAAAAGATATTATTAGATATTTTGAACAACTTACTTTTCCAAGTGGAAAAGTTCCTTATATACCCCGACACTTAAAAGTGACGCGCAAGATATTTAACTAGGACCCGGGCTCGGGTTTTGCTTGGGATTAAACCCAAAACATATACAATATTAGATTAACTATCGAGCCCGATTCCCAATACTTTCCTATTACAACGTTAACTAATTAAAGACCGAAGCTCCATCGTAGAGTGACCGAACTTCCTTGTTCGACTCAATAAATTGAGGCTAACACATATTCTTTGAGATCAGCGCGACGAAGGACAATCTTCTTCATGTAATTGTACGCATACATTAGAAAGACTTCAATTCGGACGACACTTAAGATACGTATATAGGTCCGTACAGCCCTGCAATCACCTTCAGATGTGTGTCGATCAATGTAGAACCGTTGTCTTTAAAACCACCAGTGAGATATACCATACATCGCAGCGACATCATACTTGCATTCTTCTTCAATCCACATCTGATCCGGTACCATTTGCTCTAAGTCGACATCTGGATAATAGGCAGCCTTCATCTTCGAAATTGACAAGGCAGGCCTGCCTATTTTGCGGCCGTACCATAGATATTCCAAGTCTTTGTTGAAGAAGAAATCCGGTTGTATTGTGACATGACCCGGATCACCACCCAACGGTAGTGGTTTGCTGACGTTGTACCTTAGGATTGCATCGTCCACTTAATCGGTGAGAAGTTTGTGGCATTCTTCCATTTGGAACTAGAGATGCACTACGTCGGGATGAAAGACTTTGATAATTTTGTATGCCGGGCCTTCTAGGTCTTTTTAAGTTAGTTCAGAGATTCCTTGCTTTTTGCAATACCAGTCCATAAATGTTGCCATATCACCGATCTGAGCAAGTAGTGAGTTCTCTGGTGGAGGTGTATAGGTAGACTTCAGAGCAGAGGCCCAGTTGTTCGTTGGGACGGTCAGGTCAGATGATGGGATGGACCAGGCAGGTTCAGGTGTAGCAGGTCGGTCTTCAGTGATAGGCTTCCACCAACTCTACCTCAAGTTTATAGTAGGAATATGATCACGTCCAACGTCTTCACCACGAGATGAGTATGCTTGTTCTTCTGCAGTCATATCGTCATCCATATGAAGTTCTTTATGAATTGGTGAGACAGACGACTTAAGTCTGGTGTCGGTCATCGTCCAAGCCGTATATTCTGCTAAAGCAGCTATCTTTGAGGAGCTTGGGGCAGCAGTGCTTGTAGACTGACCACCCTGATTGTTGGATGAAGGTGGAGGAGGAGGTGGTGATTGAGACGACCCAGAAGCGCCAGAGGCTCCTGAAGTTCCAGAGGGACTTGCTGGTGGTGGAGGAGGAGGTAAAGGATGAGGTGGAGAGCCAGGTGGTGTTTTGAGTGAGCCCTGTCTCTTTTTCTTCTTTTTCCTTACTTCAGCCAAGTCAGACAGGAGCTGGTCACTGTTATCTCGGGCCATAGACTTCTCCAGAGCCTCGTACAGTGTCATGTGATCTTCATGAGTTTGGTAGGATTTGGATTCCCACATTCGGTTGTGAAGAATTTCTTTCATATCAGCTTCTGGTAGGTCTCTGAAGCATTCCCTGAGTGGTGCTTGCATAGCCCAATCAACAGCATCCGTGACTATTTCATCCACAGCTTTGCTCACTTGATTGGGAATATCTTGATTCTCCAACCTATACAGTCTGGACCCATGTTTGTCTAATCTTTCCTCCAGGGCTTGGTTCGCATCCACCAAATCCGTGATATGTTGTTCGAGTTCTCCTAGGCGGTTGATTAAGATGGAATCTGAGGAACCTTGTTGTGGCTGAGGTGGTAGAGGAATAGTTGTCATAATTGTTGTTGTTGTTGTTGCAGTTGCGGTTGTGGTGGTTGGTAGTGGCTGATGAACGTTGGGAGAATCGGGTCTAGACACGAGATCAATCACCGGTGATGTCATAGGAGGGATAGCAGAGGTGTCTTGATGGATTGTGACGGACACCATTGATTCAGCTTCTGTATCTGCCGTTGTCTTCTCATTATCGGCTTCTGAGGGTTTATCATTGAAGAATTGATCGCCAAAGCTGAAGTCTTTGGCTAAGTGTTGTAGAGAAGACAAAGTCCCTGTAGAGCTGGCAGGCTCCTCGGGAATCACCGGTTCGTCAACCGTCAGCTTAAGATTCTCCTGAACGTTAGGGTATGCAGTGGTGGTGAACTCTTCATCCATTTGTCCAGGTTGTGGTTGACTTGTAGCGTCAGTGGCCTCAGCATCTGTGTGTTCAAGGTTTGGTCCAGCATGAACACCAGGAGTTGATAGAGGTTGAGACTCTGCAACATCATCAGGGTTTGGTTCAGCCTGGCCTTTATCTTGTATACCAGGGTCTCGTCCAGCCTGGCCTTCATCTTGATCACCACTCTTGACTACGGGAGGCATTTCCTTATTTGATTCTGTGTCACTTTCAGTTAAGCCCAGTTCAACATACAATGATGAGGATTCGTTATGACCTGAGGGTTCAGTTGGTGCGGAAGTACGTCTCTGAAAGATGTATTGTTCAGCTTGGCTGTTTTTCTTTGGAGTTTGAAGATTGAGTAGAACCTGAGCAGCTTGTTCCGCACCGACTTTCTCCTTTCCCTTTCCCTCTACCTCTGGAAGTGGTTGAAACTTTCCAGTGTCGGTTTCCCTGAACACCACAGGAGGAAGAGGACCTCGAGGTGCACTGTGAGCATCCTTCAGACTTTCTTCAATAGCCCTTTGCGTATCATCCTCTAAGTCACCAAACCCAGATTTAGTCAATGGAATACCCTCATCAACAAACTCATCGACCAACTGCTGAGATTTCTTAAGAGTTCGCTTCTTTACCACCTTCCCAGCTTTAGCTCGTTTGGCTGGCAGTGTTGCTTTAGTGGTTTCCTTAGCCTGCTTTCGTTTCTTCTCCTTAGGCTTGGTTGGTGCTGGTTGAGGTTTCTTGGTTGCTGCTTTAGGTGCTACGGGTTTAGCTTGCTTGGTTACCTTGGGTTTGGTTGATTTTGCAGGTTTTGGTGCAGGAGAGTCAGGATCACTAACTTCTTCACCAGCAAGATATCTTTGATGCTTGGCTACTTTCTCTAGATAAGCATCGTAGTAGTCTGCTCCTCGAATGTCATCAGTGATGAGTTCATTCGGAATAGGCATCCCAAAGACTTCCCTTTTGGTTCCTTTGGCACTAAATTTGAGATATCCCAGAATAGGTTCTTCAGCAGGCAAATGAACACTACAAAAAAATTGCCATTTAGTGGCAAAACATATATATGTCACTGTAGTGTGCTTTTCGATGACAGATCTTTATGTGTCACTAAAGATATCAATGATTAGTGACACTTTGCAAATTATGACATTAATGTATAGTATTAATAGTGGCACAAACTCGTGTTTGTCACAATAACCTTTTAGAACCAATGTCACGTGATCTTTAATGCCATTAAATACCTTTTCAATCTTTATAATTTTTTAAAATTGTTCCATTGTAAAATAGAAGAAGTGGTTCCAAATTTCAATTATTTGGGCGGGCCTTTTTGGAAAAAACCAAAAACTATGACCGGGATTTGAATCCGTCAAACTTTTCATCTACTAATTTCTGCAATGAAATTTGATATTTTTGTTCCCCCAAAAATCCAATCTCATATTTCATTCCCCCCAAACCCAATCTTTATATTTTATTTCCTCTCAAAAGTCAAACATTATCCTCTCTTTCCCCAAAAACTAGATCTCATTTTTTCATTCACCCAAATCCCACCTGCTCACTCCTGGCTCGACCTAGAGCTCCCACTCCGATCCCCTCGCTGTCATTGTCAAGGTTAGTGTGTGTTCACTCTTTTATAATCTTCATATGTTATGCATCAATTTTGAATAGTTTAATCCCAAGTTTGACCTAATTTCAAAATCTGTATTTTTTGAAACAATAAATGGTTACTCCATAAATTAAGGGTAATATCTATAGTTTTGTTGTTCTTATTGTTTATGTTTTTGTTGCAACCTGTAGTTGTGGAATGTAATTGAAGTTTTCATGGTTTGTTTAATTGAATAATATATTGTGTTTAGGTAAAAAATATGTATTTCTTTGTATGTGATTTCTATGTCGAAATTGCAGACTAACGTGGATAGAAGAAGTATGTACCAAATGATAAATTGAAGTTTATTAAAGTTTAATTGGTGCGACTTAGTTAACATTTAGTTATTAGACTTTGGTTATTCTTATAAAAATGTGTTTGGAAGAAAACTGTGGACAGTAGACATGTCCCTAGTACTATAAGTCCTTGTTCGAAATGAGAACTAATTATTTTCATGTTTTGTTTCATATTTCAGATACTCCATGTAAAAGTAACGAGGGTAATAAGCGTGTAGTTAGACCAAGAGGTATACATGGTGGTAGAGGTGGACTTAGTAGCGGTTCTGGTAATGGTGACCCGTTTGCAGGTGATCACGCAGAGGATCTTGAGGAGGGAATAGATGGCTACAACTCCTCTCAATTTCTTACGCTCTCATTTGTCATAGCTGCATGCTTTATATTTATCTCACAGCCACCGTTCTTTAGCCACTACCATTATCAAAATGAGTAAGGGTTCCCACCTACAACTCCTCCAATCTGAACCCCCTTGTTTTATTTTATGATATTTGTGAGTATTACAATTTTCAATTGAATTGTAAGGAAAGATATCTCATACCTCGCTCCGACGAGATTGTGTATGTTGTTGTTGTTGTAATTGTAGGTAAAGTTATGAAGGAAAGGATAAGATAAATGACCGTATATGCACCAGATCCGGTAAAGTGTCCAACAAAAAATGGCGAGATTTCATAAGTCAATGCATGTTACTAGCTCAGTTACACGTTTTTTGTCTATTAGAATGTTTTCGCTTTACTTTATAATATTTTGTTCGCAACATTTCTTATTGAGTTTTGGAATCCTAGTGCAGCAAGGTCAGAAGTTGAAACCTTTGGATCAATATCACCATGTGTTTCTGTTAATATATCCTTAATGTGTTAATTAATTTTAATGCGTCGACAACTTATGATTTTTCACATATATTAGTTTAATATGTGTAACTTTCATCTATAAGAATTGTTTTTGTTTGTCTACAGATTTGCGCTTTCAAAGACCTAGAGATGGCCGTTTATCACAAAGGATGAAGTTGTAGTGATTTCAGTAGTATAGGAATATTGTGTATTACTTATCCCGTTTTTTATATTTATCCCGTTGTATTACTGTGTATTTAGCTCATTTAGGGAGATTTAGACTTGTGCTATTTTGTTAGATTTATATCTTTTGTATATTGGAGGCTTTGTTGATTAATAAAATTTCATTTCTATGTATATCATGATGTTTGTTTTGAGTGTTATTGTTAAATGAAATTTGGTTTTGGATGATGTATTTGAAGATATAGAAATATGTTAATTTAAAATAAAATTCCTATCAAGTATTTCTTGGCAACAAGCAATATACGTCATTACACCATTAGAATATTTCAACATATGTGTTTAATGGCACAAGGTATGTGCCACAAAATCTTATTTAGTCTACTGTGACAAATTGATAAGTGCCACTATATTCGTAGAGTATCCAGCAACATAACAAAAACTGTCATTAATACCTTTTAGTGGCAGCGTCGTTTGTGACACTTTTATTTTCTGCCACTGAATGTCTAACACGCCTATTGTGGCACTTATTTCACATATTGTGGCACTTTTTGTGTGTCACTAAATGGCGATTTTTTTGTAGTGTATTTATGATTATTTAGAATATACAACATAAATCGAGATAGTATAAAGAGGTATTATGTCGTCTATTTAGTATTCAACACCTAACATGTATTGTACAACCTGCATTTGAACAAAGCCAAAAATGGAGTTTTGGATACATTGGATCCCCAATTGCAATTGGGGTCCGGTTGGTTAGTGCACGCAAGATTGTATGCTACAGGGGCAATAGTTTCCTGTGGATCAGCTGGCAAACAGTTACTCTTAAGAGCAGTAGACCTAACTAAAGGGCATGTCCTGCCTAACGGTAGAAGTATACCAATAGGCTTCCATTGTTTTGTAGGCAAGACCTTAGGTGGAGTATTCCGAGTTAAAGGCCACTGATCTCCTAAAGGTAATACTTTGCCAGTGGGTCACTACTGATGGCCGATGGTGGTAAACAATTTCCTGTGGCCTTCCAAACTTGCTTAACGTGCTTAACCCGCCACACTTTAGTGGCAGAGGATTGCTTCACACACATCTCAGAACGCACAACACATTGATCATGATTAACAGAAATTAAGCATTTCTTACAAGTTTTGCAAGAAGTATTAGAATTCAAATTAATTATAGTACGCTTATAGCTAATACTAGAATCACACGATTCTTAGGTTTCTCATTTGAACTTATATCATCTAGAATGGCTTCTACTTGTTTCAAGTAACTTTTAGCTTGGCAGGGTCCTATCTTTCTTTGTAATGCTCTCTAGCTTTGACCTGCTTAGCTGCAGAGGCCACCTTTTACTTTTTTTATTCCTTTTTTTTTTTTGCCCCCCCTCCTTTTTTTTCTCCTGTAAAGGGAATTCCAGAAACGTTGTTCGTATTTATTTTTTGTGTTGCTTAACTTTATGGTCTGGTGTGTTATGAGTCGAGGTTTTATGTGGTTCGACAAAAGTAACTCCCTTTTTCCTAAGTGAATTGGTAGAGGCATTTTGTTTATTGCGCAGGCCAAAGTATTTAGGACATGTGCCTATTACATATTCTAACAGCTCCTGAGAGTGTTTAGTGTAACGACAAGTAGTGCAAGAGAGGTATCCAATGGTCTTTCTACATTAGCATCCTCTACTATTTCATGAAGGGTTTCTACATTTTCCTTAAGGCATTCGATATAGTGTAGATGCACTTCTCGATTCTTCTTGAGTCGAGAGGAAATTGGTTCAACATCTATAGGATATCTATCAGGAGCCAGCACCTTAGGTTTACAATCTGGTATAGTGACATATTTGGAATTCTCTCTAAGTTGATCCTTAAGGTGTTTAATTTCAGATAACAAAAGGTGTTATTTCTGGTCAGTGTAATAAACCAAACTCCACCACCTTTTTCTCCGTTTTTTTTCTTTTTTTTTATTTTTGGCATTTTTCCCACCCTTTTGGCACGTGTTATTTTAATTAAATCATACAACTCCTTATAATGCTGCTTAACTTTTGTATTTTGTGCCCTAAAGCATTCATTGAGATCGTGAAGGGCATTGAGCTTTGTAGTTAAATCTTTGTTCTGAGAAACTAAAGCCTTAAGCTCAAAAGTATGATCTGTATCACTATTCTTCTTTGTTAAGCGAGAGATTTTCTCCTTTAATTCATAAATCATATTGCCTCGACTTTGAATCTGTTCATTTAGTTTCCCAATTACAAACAGTGTATCAAATGAAGGAGCATCCGAAGATGTCACTGGTTTTTTGTTTCTAAAACGTTCTTTGAGATTTTGATACTTTAACTGTAAGTTGAAGTGTTCAACTTCAAGTTTGGAGAAATGTTTTATCATTGAGTCATGATCATCATTTTGAATCTTGTTTCTCATATTAAAATTTTCAGATTCAAGGTCGGCCATATACGTTCTGAGCACTAGTGAAGAGCATCATGCATTGTCACAAAATCTAGACACGCTTAGTACAGAATCCGTTACAGTATAAAACATATCTTTGAACAAACATTCAACAACTAAGTTCTCATTGGTGATGAGAAGGTTTTTCCGTTCAATATCACCACTCTGTAAGTCTGTCTCATTTTGGTCCACTTCGGCTTCCAAATTTTCAAAAACAGCTTTCATTGCCCTAACCTCAGTGACTAGAGATTTTTGAATTCCTTCAAAATATTCTTTTAGTAGATTGAAAAATGGGTTTACTTCGGTTAAGTAAACACCTTTTTGTTTGTTCAAAACCCCTTTCCCCTTCAGTTATGCCCGTTGGTGTGATACGCTTTTTACAAGTTTTCTCAAAATCCCAAAATAGTTGTGTAATTACATACAGACCAATATTTACTTAACTTGTAGTTGGAAGCGTTCTAGGGACCAGATAGGCCGGTGTATTGGGAGGATTCACAGTCGCAGGTGGTAGGTCAGCAGGGGTGTTGCATTGGCCTTTAGCTCTTTGGCCTTACGTTTTGCTAGATCTAAGGACCAAAATACTTGCACAGGTGTCAGTTGAGTCTGATGAGTGAATGTTGCCATGAAATTTTCTTTTGAGAAGTTAGGAGGCGTGATGTTAACCCTCTTTTCCACACGGATAGAGTCATTCATTTTCACATGTAGTTTATTCCTAGTAGCTTCAGCTAACTCTAATTTTTCTTCAGACGTTGACACAATTACCGGCACATGATGAGGCTTAAGAAGTTCATCACCATCATATAGTGCCAGTTGGGCCTTTTTGGCCTGTCTGAGGTAAAAGGGGTTTGCACCTAGTGCAGTTTTAGTCTTTTGATCATACACCTGAGTAGGATTTAACATCATATGGACAGTTTGAATGGATTGATCTTGTGAGTGAAGCTTATTCTCAAGTTTATCGTTAAGGTATTTCAAATTGGAAAAATCTTGACTCTTTCTGTTTAAACTCTTGTTTCAAAGTCGTTACCGTTTCTTCAATTATCTTATTGTTTTCCATAGTTGACTTAAGTTGTAACTTGAAAGTATTTGAGTTCTTTTTTAGATTTCTTCTTGTTTTATTTTTTAAAAACCCCAATTTTAAATAAGCATTACGCATTTGATCATCATTCGCTGTTCACGTTTAGTCAGTTCAAACTTAGCACGTTGCTCATAAATGGCAACCTGTTCCTTGTAGATCTTAAGTTCAGGTGGTATTGGGCATGAGGAACGACGCAATCATTTACAGGCGATACACATATACTATTTAGGGCGAAAAAGTTGCCCCACAACTTGGTACACCAGAAATGTCATTGACCGACAAATATTGTTCATATGGAATAACATTACTGTTATCCATATGGACACTAGTTGTGTCAATAACATCTAACGGTTGTACTTTATTATGAATCTCATGTTCGTCCTGATTAGAGACACTATGATCAATAGCATTTTCTAGAATATGTACCTCAGATAAGATTGATGCATTGGATGGACCAGCTTGTGGATTTGCTGACCCGACTGAGGACAAATTGGCCATGAATATTGACTGAGCAGTCGGTTCATCATCAACATCTGAATCAAAAGCGTCACATTCATCTGCCTGGGAAGATGTTGTCCTCCATTCTGACCTAAGTCTTTGGACTGGTTGATTGTCGCATTGCTATAAAGGTGTTGCCCTGTTCACCAGCTAGAAAGAGTAGTTCCTCTTCATCCAAAACTACACCATTCTCTTGGGCTTGCATCAGCAGCATCTTATCTTTGAAATAATCAGAATTCTGTGGACGCTTTGGCTGAGTATAGTTCCTTGCAATATGTCCAACTCCATTACAATTATAAACACTTGGACCGTGGTTTCCCTGAAATGCATTGCATTCCCAGGCTCTATTCAGTGACCCCCATTTCACTGCTGTACCATTTCCTCGAGCATAATTCCTTTGATTCTGTCGCCCTTTGAAACATTCTGAACTACAAACCCGACCATCTTGAACTAGTCTTGCTTGATTCGGGTGTTAGATGAGGTTCGGAAAGTTAATTATTGGATATGGGAAGCGAATGCGGAGGTTTGTTGCTCTAAAGGATTGGGCAAGGAGCGCCATTTGTTTGGTTAGGTTGTCAAGTAGTTTATCAGTTTGAGTGTATCCGGAGTCAAATTGTGATGTTTCAGGGAATTGTGGATATTGTGGTGATTAAGGGTTTGTTGATGAAGAGGGATATTGATGAGACTGGACATGTGATTATTGGGCATGAGGTTGGACCGTTGACACAAATGCATGTTGTATCATTATAGCAGGAGTGATTCTCTCAATACATCAGTCGATTTTGTGCTGCATGGCTTTTATGTTGTTTTAAGTATGCATGCGCTGTTCGATGATGTGTCTTCTTTCAGACCTTTGTTGAGGTTTAACGGCTGTCACGGAACTATCCCATTTAGGTGGACATATTGTTCACGAACATTGGTGTTCAGATTGATTGTTGGTTGTCATTCTGATATTCCTCAAGTCGTTGACTAGGCCTTGTGAAAGCGAACATAGTCCTCAGTGATATTTTCACCTGGTGAAGATCTTTAACGCTCAAACTCATCGTTCAACTGAGTTCTCTATCTTATTTTGTGAGTTCAGAAAGAAAACCAAGCCAAGAAGCATTTTGACGTTGTCCAAATTGCCTTTTGCTTCAATGTTGTGTAGATTGATGAGCCTTGTAGTTATCTTTGGAGTCCTTGAAGCATAATATTGGTGGCACGGACATTTGCATCGTATCGTTTCTTCTCTGTGTCACTGAGGTCCTCATATGTATGAGGCCTTTCTGGTCCAAGAAGGACACCTCCCTCAGGGGTAGTTCCGAGGGCATCCCTTGTGGTTCTAAGCTCAAATGGTCCTTGATCAATCGACTGAAGAATTTGCAATCCATTTTCCTTTCCCCTACAGTACAATCCGGAATTCGTTTATTCTTTGTGGACCTATGATTTGTAATCATTCCTATCGAGCGATAGGAGGGCGGGTTATCGGCACCGGACGCCTTTTGGGGGGGACCGCTTGAATATATCTGATTACTGGACATGGTTGATTACTTGTATTATGATAAATGTGGATTGGTCTACATTCCATGATTAGTGATTGTATATTAAAGTGATTTTTCTTATTATTTAACATTAAGTCCTTTATGTTAACATTTAACGACTGTTAAATAAATTCCGTTAAGTAACTAATTAATTAACGACCGTTATCTTATTATTTACACAATTAATATAAATTAATTAATATAAATTAATTATTTATTTATTGAATCCAAACGCTATCGTGTGCGTCTCCAAAGGCCCGAGTCGCATTCCAGACATATATTATTTACGTGTACATTCTTTCAGTCATGTGGGTCTCGTTTCATTTTTCTTTTTTCCTTTTCTTTTTTCGAAACAACCACATTTTAAACAAACATTCGAGTACAATATGTTAATAATACGATACGAATTACAACAAAATTAAAAATATGATACGACAAATACATAAAATTGACGGATGAGATAGTGTAGCAGGTGATGGGGAACTCGAATTAGCGGACGAAGAAGACGAAGGAAATTGTATTGTTCAAGAGCCAATCGTAGTTTTTGTTACTCATTTTTCTAAGAGGGGGTTGAATTTTATGCGAAAGTATATATAAACTGTGATTTGGTTTGAATATATGAAAGATATAAGTTAAGGGCATGTTTGGCGCGCAAACTTATCATAGCTTATCATAGTATGAGCTTATTTTTTTTAAGAAAAATAAGATACCATTAAAAATAAGTCTTGTTGGGCTGACACAGCTTGAAGAAGCATGTAAAAAAAATAAGCTACCAAATGGAATGCTAGTTAAACTAAAGTTTAGAAAAAAGCTCTAACAACATGCTCCAGCGATCCGCTCCAGCTCCTACTAGTGCCAAACATACCCTAAAAGTGAGTAATAGGTGAAAAGAGTGTTTTTTTGCCGTTTGGTTTCACCCGTTGTCCAACGTTTACATTTCAAAAAATAAAATATAAATAAATAAACAAATAATAGAAAACGGCCGTCAGTGGGTTGGCTATCAAACGGATAACACGGGCATAACGTCAGTGACGATGCAGTTTGGCGACGTCATAATGCCACAAAAGCTCTATGACGTGTGATACAATATGTTAGTGTAGTATATTGGATGTCATAACACAAGCCTAGGATTAGTGTTTGGTCAAATTGTCTAGAGAGAGAAAGTGAGAGTTCTAGAGAGAGAAAATCACTTAGTGTGTGTTTGTGATAAAATGAACAACCAACCCCTTCCCATGGCTGGAAAGGGGTATTTATACAAGTGTTTTGGTACCCCTAAATGGGCCATGGAGTGGGCTAACAAGTGGGTAAAGACCCGGCCCAACACCATAAGTCGTACGGTAACTAAAAGATTAAAACTAAGACTACGAGCTAACCTATGCTAGATATAACACGAGGTGACCGAGTCTTTTACATGGATTTTCATAATCCTAACAACATCTTAGTCGTTGTCAACTATGTTTCCTCATGGGCCGAAGCTCAAGTTTTACCAACTAACGATGTCAGAGTTGTTATTTCATTCCTGAAAAAACTATTCTACTGTTTTGGTATGCCCAAAGCTCTCATAAGCGACCAAGGAACTCACTTCTACAACAAAATAATGAAAAAAAACCATGAAACAATATGGTGTCACGCATCATTTCTCTACATCCTATCATCCTCAAACGAGCAGACAAGTTGAAAATACAAACAGAGCCCTCAAAAGAATCCTTGAAAAAACAGTAAAAGAGAATCCAACTGTTTGGTCAAGAAAACTCGATGATGATCTGTGGGCTTTCAGAACCGCTTATAAAAAACCAACCGGAACCACACCTTATAAACTCTTATACGGTAAAAACTACCATTTACCGTTTGAAATCGAACACCGTGCATACTAGGCACTGAAAAACTCTAATCCCGATCTCATCGCTGCTGATGAGAAAAGAATGATCCAGTTACACAAGTTAGATGAATTCTGACATCAAGCGTAAGAAAACTCTCGTCTATATAAGGCAAGAACAAAATTTCGGCACGACAGAAAACTCAAAATGAGAAAAGAATTCAAACACGAAAACAAAGTATTGTTAATCCATTCTAAGTATAAATTCAAACAAACGAAACTCATATCTTTATGGCTTGGACCATATGTGGTGAAACATCAATATCCATCCGGATATGTTAAACTTTATGGTAAAGATGGCAAGAGGTTTATTGTTAACGGCCATCGGCTCAAACTCTAGTATGAAGATGATGAATGTAATGACCAAAGGGAAGAAATCACTCCCTTCTATCCCAAAAACTAAACCTCCGAAGTGTGAGTCTAGCTAATGACTCTTAAAAATTAAGCGCTTCTTGGGAGGTAACCCGTTCTTTAACTCAAGTATGGAGGAGTCCCTCCTCCTCTAAAAAAACCAAAAATATTTTCTTTTTGTGTGTTTTGTTTGTTTACTTTTGTAGGTAATATATCCTAGAACTGGAAAATTATGGCAGTCACTCATGGAAAGCTCTCTCGCAGCTACATCATATTATTCCCCGGGAAGTACCGTTTTCCTTTAATTTTTCCTATTTTCTATTTTTACCAGTTCTCACATTGAGGGCAATGTTCAACTTAAGTGTGAAGGGGAATTCAAATAGGAAAAATTAAATAATATATCCCTCCATGTTTGCCTTACAATCTTGCCACATTTCAACTGATGTTATATATACATATATATATATACACATATATATATACACACATATATATACACATATATATATACACATATATATATACACATATATATATATATATATGTATATTCATATGTATATATGTATATACATATGTATATATGTATATACATATGTATATATGTATATATGTGTGTGTGTGTGTATATATATATATATATATATATATATATATATATATATATATATATATATATATATATGTGTATGTATATATGTGTGTGTGTATATATATGTATATGTATATATATATATATATATATATATATAT
>BQNB010033727.1:35388-52098 GCA_026074375.1 Tanacetum coccineum | reverse complement strand
CACTAAGAGCGAGGTCGTTAACCTTATATTATATCAGTATTTTAATTACTCTAATTAAGTTAATTCTAAATACTTGTTAAGCCTATGCTAAACCTAGTTTTAATGGTAATGGGGGGTTTTCAGCCTGAGAGACTGGCATAGGTTTTATGGTGACAATAATCAATTCTAAACACAATAAACATGCAAGAAAACAATCAAAAGATAAAAGAGCAGTACAAGCCAAATGATAGAAAACTGTATTAGCCATATTATATCGATTAAACATTGGTTGTTTATTTAGTGCAATTGATTTCTTATCTGAAGCTTCATATTCATTCTTAAGACTTAGGCAAGAGACTATCCTAAGAACTCATCCTAAGACCTAGACACGTTGAATCCTGTCACAATTAATGTATCCGCATAAAGCATCCTTTTAGTTTGATTATAATCTATCTATGGATTAAAGTAATGGTGATCTTGTTAAACCCTAACCCATCGGGACTTTACCCACTTACTGTTTGATGGTATTTTATATATTGGTAGTTCACTATTCAAGTCTTTATCAGTTAATTAAGAACATACTTGTTGAAACATTACGGGTCACCTGTTGGTCTAACTAAGCTCATAATTTAAAGACAAAGATATAACATTATTTGTGATCCTATTGGTCCAGTAATATAAAACATGATATGGAGAGCTATCCTAGTATCTAGTTCACTTGTTAGGCATAACTAGACCCAGTTGAATGATAGGTCGCATATTCAAACACGTAGACAAGTATCATGTGATAAACATAATTAAACTTTCAACGATAAATTAAGAAATCGATTTTAAAACAAACCAAACATTAAATCTTCATTAAGATGGCTAATACCCGAGGGTATTAGCCCATAACCATTGTAATTATACAAGCGTGATCAAATAACCAAGGTAAACTAAACGTTTTACCGAACGATACCAAAAATTAAATGATTACAAGAGTATAGGAATTACACGGTGTCTTCTATGGAATCGTGATCGATGCTTGACCTTTGGTTGCTCTTCTTTTCTTCAGAAAATCGTCTTTTATGTGTATGGTATAGAGAATATGATTTTGCACACTGAAAACTCATTTTTGAGTCTTCTATTTATAGTGTCTGAAAAAGACTGGATACGCCGTATTGAGCTAGGTCAATACGGCGTATAGGGGTGTTTTCCTTGGAGTGCGCGCTAAGTTTATAATCAATCAGATATAACTTCCCAAAATATAATTATTCACCAAATCTCTGAATAGTTATCCAGCTGGATACGGCGTATAGGGAAACATGGATACGCCGTATTGGGAAGTGAGAATACGCGTTTTCTTGTGAAGTCCAGGCGCTGATACGCCGTATCTTCTTTTGTGGATACGGCGTATTGAGCAGAATTAAGCAATCTTTAAATATCATCGTTTAAGCTCCAAAAAGTGCGCCTTTTAGCATGTCTTCACAAATCACTCCGTAATTACTGCAATTTACAATTTTAAGCAATTAAGTAACAATTCTTGCAATAATTATATAAAAGTGGATAATTTATTTAGGATAAATGATGGTATAAATGTAACGTTATTTGATGTCATCAAGATAACTCAGAGGTATCAATTACTGGTAGTAATAAACCTAAGTTATCAGAAGCTGAAGACTATACTCTGTCAAATCATGATACTGGTAAGGTACCCTCAAATGAGTCACAAAGAAACATAACTGACCACTCAGTTGTTGTCTTTGACTCTTCAGCAACTGATTATGATTCAGCTAATGAATCTTCAGTCTGTAGCACCCCCTTCCTCCACTGGAGAAGCTGACTGGTGTTGAACTTGTTTCTGGACCAAAGACTATCAAATCAATTTTGAAGTCAAAATCCACATTCAAAGCTGAAACTTTAAAAGGTATCACAATAAATGAACCTTCTTCAGCTCCTGCTAGAGGCAACAAAAGTTCTTCAGTTTCTAAAACTAACTCAGCTCCTGCTGGTAAGTTAAAAATGTGAATAGATGATCCTCACTTGGCTATTGTAATGAAAGAACTCAATGAACTAAAATGACATATTAGCAAGAATAAATCATCTTACTTCAAAAACAAGAACTCTCAACAGGTTCCTCCCAATGCACTTCAAAACAAATACAAAACTCAATTCAAAATGAATTATGAACTATGTAGACAAAAATCATCTCTTTGTGAAATTGTTTATGAAGTATTGTTTTGTAAAAAAGTGCAAGAAGAAACCAAATCACCAAAAATGTGATCATACTGAAATTTATGTCTTCCATGATATAAATCAGTAGCATAATGATCAAGGTGAATTCTTCTCAAGATCAGAATGCGAGGCTAGGAATACCTTTTCCTTCCTGCATACATTGTGGATATAATTATCACAAATCTGATGATTGTGTATACTATCCCATATGTGAAATATGTGGAAGCTATGATCATGATACTCATGGTCATAACAGGATTATTTCTCTAAGAAGAGGAATCAAACCTAGAAACCCTCAACATGTCACAAAGAACTGTGAAACATGTGGTAGCAATGTTCATACCATATTTGATCACAATGACATTGAGTGGTTCATGAAAAGAGAAGCTTTTTAAGCTAAGAAAGTTGAGTCTTTCAAAGCAAGTAAGACTGAATCATCAAGTGCTCTAAGATCAAACACTCCCACTAAAAGGTGGGTTTCTAAATAAAACTAATCATCCTAACCCTATTTTATACAGTGTAACATCAGGAAATCTTTATCACGTTTGAACAACTATCGTTCAAAACATACATTATCTACACAAATATGGGATGTACCAGGAACTGAAGGAATGTATGGAAATCACTACACATACATCACTGAAGGTTATGGTTATGGTATAGTTTTTAAAAGGGGAGGGAAAGTAAATGTTCCATATCATGAACACTGAAATGCTTTTAGCAACTGAGAATTCTTCATAAAACCTTATGAAAAATCCACTGTTATTAAAGCAGAAATCTCACCTGAACGTGTTAGATATTAGAAAAAGACTCGGTCACCCCGTGTATTTTACTGTTTTATTTAGCTCGTAGTTTTATAGTTAATAGTACGTTTTTCGGTTTTAAGTCGTTCAAAATACCGGTTATAGTGTATGTACTATTATATAGTCTCTTCCCACTTTGGAAGAGACAAGTTAGACAAATAAACATTTACAAAGAAACACTCTCTCTCTCTAAACTATTCTCTCTCTAGTGTTTCTCCTCTTAAAAACTACGCCCGTCCATGGTATCGGATCCCTTGTTTTGATAAAGGGATATACCACAATTGGTATCAGAGCTTTATGGTGGATTAGATGTGTGTATGTGCGAATTTTTGCTTGATTTAGCTCGAAAAGTGTGCCATAGAAAGTTTTAGCTCATTTTTAAAGATCTCCGAATTTCGTTGTTTGTAATGATGAAGTTTGGGTGTTTCTAGTTGCTATTACCTTGTGGTATTGTGTTGTGCAAACGAAATCAAGAAAATCGTCAACAGGGTGATTTATAGGGTGATTTTGTGTGATAAAACGTCGTTGTTCTCGTGGAGTGTTGCCAGAATTTCTTCACTGGCGGTTTTGGTGGAAAAATAGTATTTTATTGGAGTAGGATA
This sequence comes from Tanacetum coccineum, assembly GCA_026074375.1. NCBI lineage: Eukaryota > Viridiplantae > Streptophyta > Magnoliopsida > Asterales > Asteraceae > Tanacetum > Tanacetum coccineum. The sequence continues at coordinate 48,500 of BQNB010033727.1, read as the reverse complement.
CCAACCCTCTGCACACACGGGGGTTGCTTAAGTGGCGAGTGCTAAACGCGGCGAGTTGTTACTATGCAGCGGTTTTGTTCCGGCGGTTTGAACAGGGGCGAGTTGCTCAAAGAGGAGAGTTGTTAATACGCAGCGGTTTGCTTAACAGCGGTTTGAACAGGTTATCAGCGGGTTGAATATTTTAAATAACTAATTCCTTAAGGAAACTCTGGCGGTTTGAAAACTCTACGGCGGTTTGATCAAAATATTCTTCGCGGCGGGTTGATTAACTCTTCGCGGCGGGTTGCTTGGCAGCGAGTTGTGTTCAGCGAGTTGCCTTAAAATTCCACCGGCGGGTTGCTTACTTCTTTGCAGCGGTTTGATAGCCTTTGGCGGCGAGTTGAGCTTCTGTCCTCAAAATTTGAAACACTTCAAACTCGGGATTCAATATCACTAAAACAAAACACGTACACATTAACCTCACCACTTTTAACGTACACTCACTAATCATTGATCGATCAAAACATATCATATCATAATAATACAAGATGTCTAGAATGCAAGAAGACATCCAGTATGCAGGTTCTGATACACGCCCACTATTGCTTGGCAGAACAGACTTTGATCTTGGCAACAACGTATGCGTCTGTACTGTCTAGGAAGGATATGGGAGAGAATATTATGATAGGTCCAATTAAAGGAAGGACCGTTTCAGATGGGAACGGTTTCAGTGTTATTACTGGAGGAACTGAGGTGCAGTTAAACCAAGGTCAGTACGTGCTAGAGTCCTTACGGACCTTCAGTCTGAAGAAAACAGACAGATATAAAGTGACATTCGTGCAACCAATATCCTACTTTCAGGGTATTACCAAAGGACATTACTCACTCTTCATTCCTATACTGACGGCCTAAAAGACATTTGGGAAACGTGGAAGATGATTCTGGATGGTTCTGAGTTAACAAAGGATTGACAGGGAATCTCAGTTAACGATGAATATGAATTCCGGTCAAATCAAAGGAGAAGGCATTCAAGGATACTACGTTAGGTTTACGAAGCTCATTAATGACATGAGAAACATCAAGATGACCATGTCCAGGATGCAGCTTAACTCAAAGTTTGTGAACAACATGTTGCCTGAATGGAGTAGATTCATAACTGAAGTAAAACTTAACAGAGGTTTGAAAGAGTCAAACAGTGACATGTGTATGCCTTCCTTAAAGCACTTTGAGGTGATGCTAATGAGAACAGAATTATGATGGAAAGGTTCGGTCAACCAAATACTGATCCTTTGGCACTGGTGTCGGACGTCTCAGCTCAGCAGTATCCAACACAATCATCCAAGTCTCCAAACTCAACAGAACCATATCCTTCTGACAACTTTCAAATGAACTCAGGAAATTCTTCAAAGAAAAACCTGATTGAAAGTTTAACAACTCACTTGCTCTCCTCTCCAATCATACAATCCACATCTCCTCAAACAAACAATTCAACTGAGAGCTTCGTCAAATGCAAAGGAACACCAAGCTATGGTTAAGACGGAATAGTTGTGGTTCAAAGATTATCGTGGAAGATTACAATGCAAACTAATCCAGGAAGAACATTTCAAAGAAAACAATGCAAGAGGAAATGTGTGGCGGGAAAATTGTAGGAGCTCCGAACAGAGGAGGTATGATTAATCTGGTCAAGTGAAACCCATCAAGTGCTTCAACTGTAACGGGACTAGGGCGCACATTGCAGTGGGATGTCCAAGGCCAACGCTGACTTATGATTCAGGCTACTTCAAGGACAAGATGCTACTAATGCAAGCCCAGGAGAATGGAGCAGTTCTGGATGAAGAACAGTCGTTGTTTCTTGCAGGGGAACAGGTTACCAACGTTGATGATGATGTGGATGATTCAAAACGAGAATGATTTGGCACTCAATGGGATCAATTTTTGGGGAAAAACTGATGAATGTGATGCATTCGACTCTGATGTTGATGAGGGTCCCACTTCACAGACCATGTTCATGGCACGCCTCACATTTGAAGGACACAATCTTACGATGAAGTGGGCCCTCATTACGCTCGGATCTACACTTGAGGTACAAGATCATGATGCCTTTGTAGATTCTTATGGATGAGTATCATGAGGTACACGAGATACAAAAACGATGTACAAACACACAACTTTCGTTGTTGACTCTGATGTTGACTATACGAGTGATAGTAATATTATTCCGTATGATCAGTATGTGGAAGACAACGAAGAACATGTTGTACAATGTAATGCATCTTCTGTACGAAATGATGCACTAATGTCTATTCTCGATGAAATGCATGAACAGGGTGTACAAAGTAGATTAACAATAATGCCAGATTTGTTATGAATGCTCAGTGAACCTCTGAACTTGCGAGATATAAGGAACTGGTCGGGGAATATGAAAAAGGGCAAAGTTGCATTTAACTGATTAGAGAAACGAAAATTGGCTGACCAAATGCGGAATAATCATCTCGGACGAAATCAGAAAGGAAACGTCTTTAAAATCTGAACTTCATTCAGCACAAATACTCCTTAGTTCTACAGTTGACCATTATAAGTCAAAGACAGAAGAAGTTTAAAACTCTTGAAAAGGGATTTTAAACAAAAGGAGAAAATTCCATGGAAGAGTTTTTAGGGACTTAAGAAGATAACGATAAGATTGATTGATTAGATTATACAAACAGGGTCAGTCTGCTCAAACAGTTCACATGTTGTGTCAACCAAAATCATTTTATGATGAAAAACACAAGGTTGCAATAGGCTACAAAAAACAAGCTCAGTCTGCTGTGTATAATGGTCATATGCCTGTCACGACCAATCATACACCCACTGTCATACATGACTCAGAGGATACACGTGAGATAGCTGAGATAACTAGGAAAAGAATGCTGTTGAAAATGCAAAGCCCTCTATGTGTGGAAAACAAAATCAGGATTTCTCCCCCCGATTACTCGAAAGAGAACCTTCTTGCAACCTTTGCTCCCCAAAGAAATCTGACCCCAGAACAGATATTTTGGTCCATAGATGGGACAACAGAAAAAGGCTGAGGACCAGCTCGAAAAAACAATTTCAACATTGACAGTGTATCCATACCAATATTCTATAGCTTGTCCCCAGAATTCTTCCAACTAAAAGTCAAGTGAAGATTAATCTTTATGTACTCACACAACTTTTTACTGAATTTGACAAAACTTGCAAAACTAGAATCACCCCATCAGGTCTGACAGAGGGGGAAAGAGGTTTTGAGCAAACGAAAAGATGTTACCTCACTGAAGTTATTCCATTTTTCAAAACTCTTAAAGAACACTTTGTTGGAGTACAAACAGCCTCTTTAAGAGGTTAAAGAAATGAAACAGTTTTTTGATCAAATTGAATAACGAGTGGATCCAGAATTCTGTAGAACAAGCAATGGCTGAAAATTAAAAAGAAAAACCTTCTCATGAAAAATGAGAATTGATTGTTAAATTGTTGTCGACTCAACTGTGTATGATGTGCAAAAATCAAGTTGTTAGATCTTGTAGCTGATGTGGTCTTAGTGCATGATGAGTCAAAACTTATTTCAAAACTAGAAAGGGAATACCTAAATTGCAATTTAAGTATCAACTCTTCAGAAAAGTTTTGTTAATAAAAAAGTCGCAAGCATCACAGGGAAGCTCCTGATTTCGAGAGATCGTTCTTTAAAATCAAGAACCTCGAACATCAGATTCAAGAAAAGGATAACGTGATTGGACACTTGAAAGATCTAGTCACTAATGTGAATGACAGAAGTCGTGAGCCTCATAGTGCTGTAGATGTCACTGCACTTATTGAACAAAATAATTGCGATAGATTAGAATTAGAAAAGGTTAAACAACATTACAAGGAACTGTTTGATTCAATTAAGATCTTGCGTACTCACACAAGTGAAAAGACATCTACCATGTTGAATGAGATTGAGAGTCTAAAAGCTCAATTGCGAAGCAAAGCACCTTGTTTCACCAGTAACTATGTCAAACCAAAAGTTCTTGCTCCTGGCATGTATGCCATAGACGTAAAACCCATCCCTCATCCCCTTAAGAACAATAGGAGTGCTCATTTAAACTATATCGGCCATCTTAAGGAGAGTGTAGAAACGGTTAGGGAGATTGTAGAGGAAGCTAGAGCAGTTAAACCACTGGATAGTTCACTTAACTATGCTTGCCGATACACTAAGTTATCTCAGGAATTGTTAGAATGTGTGCTTGGCACTTGCCCAAAAAATTTCAATAAAAGAGATAACAAGGCTCCCTCTACCCCTGTTACTGGGAAAAAGCAAGTTACGTTTAGTGATAAACCAGGAACTTCTTCTAGCAACACACAGAAACACAAAATGCACCAGAGAGTTCAACTGACTAATATCCCTGTGCTTCCCTCTACAGGAGTAAACGATTCCACTGAAGCAAGCGGGTCAAAGCCTAGAAGCAATACAAAGAAAAATAGGATCCTGCCTGCTAAGAAGGAGAATAAGAAGGAAGTAGAAGTACGCCATAGGACAAATAGGTCAGTTTGGACAAAAGTGAATCGGGTTGATTCTAGCATTAGCTCTAAGCGTGTTGTAATTAATTCGAATTCTGAATCTGTAAACTCTGCAAGTAATGGAATGTGTGTTGTTAATGTCTTGAATTCTGTGAATGCTACACCCACAATTAGAATTGTCTTGCATAAAGACAAACAGATCTGGAAACCAAAAGGCAAACTGTCTGATAACAGTTTCAACAAGACCAAACAGATCTGGAAACCAAAAGGCAAACTGTCTGATAACAGTCTAAACAAGACCAAGCAGATCTGGAAACCAAAAAGCAAACTGTCTGACAACAGTTTGTCCAAAACCCAAAGGGTTTGGAGCTACAGGGATAACTATGTGCAGAAATTGGTCATCATGGAGGACCCACGGAAAAGAAACTCACCTTAGGGAAGGATAACTGATTGTGGTTCTCAATGGAGACCCACGGGAAGAATTTGCCTTAGGAGAATGGCATTTAACTAAAACTGTCTGTGAAAATGTTCGACTCTATCTGCTACATGCTAACCCAAAGGACCCCATACAATAAATTGGGGAACCGATACTCCAAATCTCCAAAACTCGACTGTTTTCGAAGCAGGTCGTACCGGTCATGTTTGGTATCTAGACTCGGGTGCTCAAAACATATGACGGGGAATCGTTCAAAGCTCATGAATTTGTGGAAAAGGTTCATCGGGTCGGTCAGATTCGGGAATGACCACTTAGGAGCTATCATGGGTTTAACATTTTACGGTGAGATTATGTATGGGTGATAGTGTGATCTCAGGGTATATACGTGGAAGGACTTGGACCTAATCTATTCTCTTAGGGCAATTTGTGATTTCTGTTCTTGAAGTGGCCTTCAGAAAGCATACATGCTGGTTCGGATTTAATGGTACAGATATCTTAAAGGTAGTCGTGGCACCAATTTGTACACGTATCGATTGATGAAATGTTGAAGTCTTCTCCGATATGCTTGGCTGTCAAAGCTTCCAAGTCCAATCATGGTTGTGGCATCGTCATTTAAACCATTTAAACTTCGGCACGATAAATGAAAATTTGCTCGAAAAGATCAGGTAGAGGGTACCAAGATTGAAGTTTGAAAAGGTCTCATCTTGTCAGCCTGTCAACTTGGAAAAGCAAGAGTTTCTCCCACAGACAAATCTGAAAATACAAATATGGAAGTTCTTCATACCCTTCACCTGGATCTGTGCGGTCCAATGAGGATTCGAGGATTGAAGGAGAAGAAAATACATATAGTTCATCGTGGATGAATTATTTCAAGAATCTCATGGGTAATTTCTCTGAGGTCAAAGATGAACTCAGAGTTTGTCCCAAACTTTCTAAGCAAATACAGGGTAGGCCTCATCCAAGAACAGTCCGATTCATTCCGCACAGATAACGGAACAGAGGAATTCGTCAACCATGCTCTGTCTGCATATATGAAGGTGCTTGGCATATCTCATCAAAGTCTGTTCCGAGAATCTCCTCAACAAAATGGCGTGGTGGAAAGACGTAATCGTACACTGGTGGACGCAGCAGTACATGATGGATATTCTTGAAAGCTCCCATGTTTCTATGGCAGAAGCTGTAGCCACCGCCTGTTATACTCAAAAACGTCACTTAATTCATATCTTCATATCAAACCTCGTATGAGCTTGTGCATGAGAAGAAGCTGATCTCAAATTCTTTCCGAGTATTTGGTGCTCTGTGCTATCCTTACGAATGTAGCGAAAATTAGGATAAATTTCAGGCCAAAGCTGACATTGGAATTTGCGTTGGGTATGATCCTACAGGAAGGGGCTAGGATCTACAAAAAGAGGAACTCGGCGTATTAATGGAAAACAATTCATGTTCACCTTCGATGAGGATGGATCAGACAATGGCTCCTGTTCCGCATAAGTTTCACGGACCCGTGCCTGTCATAAGGACATTCTGGTCAACTCAATCAGGCTCGCTCCAAACGAAAAAGAGCTGGAAGAATGTTATTTCAACCGATGTTTGATGAACACCTTGAACAATCTCGAGTGATGAACAGTACCTTCTGCCTACTGAGTTAGTGCTCAAGTTAGTGCCACCAAGTCATTCTTTTGTCTACAACAATTTGCTCAAGATGCACCGTCAACAAGTGCCTCATGTCTACATCCGAGAGTCATCTTCCAGTCCAACACCCAGAAATTCCCCGAAGACACCCCAATCATTCACGATGTTTCCTCAACCCTCAAATAGAACCTTGTTACTGGCGATCCCAGGTTCGGCACAATAATCATCGGGGAATGTTATGCAGCGGAACCCATCAAGTTAACTACCCTCCAGCTTCATATCAGAAGTGGACCAAAGATCCATCTCTGGATAACATCGTTGGCAATCCCTCTCGTCCTGTCTCTACCAGAAAACAGTTAGCATCCGATGCTTTTGGTGCTGATTCCTTATTGAGACTGACCATAGTCGTACCCAAGAACTTCAAACTGCACGTGCTAGCAGACTGTTGGGTTCAAGCCATGCAAGATGAATTCATGAATTTGATCGACAGTGAAGTATGGGAATTAGTAACCTCGCCCAATTTATGTTCTGGTTATCGCTCTCAAGTGGATCTACAAAGTGAAACTTGCTGAATGGTGATGGTACTGAAAAAACAAGCTCGGTTAGTGGCAAATGGATTATCGTCAGGAGGAAGGTATTGATTTTGAAGGAAATCGTTTGATCCTGTTGCAGGATAGAAGCCATCAGAAATTCATTGCCATTGACGGATCCAAAAACATGGGATATTAACCAGATGGATGTCAAAATGCTTTTCTGAACGGTGATTTCAGAAGAGGTCTTTGTTTCAGTCAACCTGAGGATTTGAAGATCAGGAAAATCCTACTATCTATGTCTGAAGAAAGCTCTGTATGGGCTTTAGCATGCACCAAGGGGTGGTATGACCACTCTCATGTTCCTGATGGCATACATTTTCTTCAAGGGTGGTGGATCCACGTTATTCACACGCAAATCAGGCAAACACACTTCTACTTGTTCAAATATATGTAGTGACATCATTTTTGCCTTCAACGATCTTAATGGCGTGTACCTATTTTCAAAAGAATATGAGCTCCAAATTTCAGTGTCGATGATGGGACCAAATGTCGTTTTTCTAGGCCTACAGTTCTCAATGTCCCGAAGGCATCTTATTTAACTCATGCGATATATGCTTCTGTAACCTTAAAAGAATATGGGAATGGGATCTCTCTGACCCTGTCGATTACCAATGGTGGATCGATTGAAACTGGATGAGGATCTGTCATGGGGACTCCAGTTGACCAAAAACTCGATTCTAGAGTAAGGGTTGGCTCACCATAATGTATCTTACAGCCAGTTTAGGACCCGACCTTGTCTTCGCGGTTTGCATGAGTGCTAGATATCAGGCATATGCCTACCAAAAAGCACTTTTAAGCTATCAAACGTGTCTTTCGGTTACCTTGAAAGGAACCATTCACATGGGTCTTTGGTATCGAAAGACTACGCATGTCAAACAGCTTATGCCGTATGGGATCATGCGGGGATGTCAAGATTCAAGAGAAGTACGTGGGGAAGTGCTCAGTTTCTTGGTGATAGATTGTTTAGCTGGTCATCAAAGAAACAACGAAGCACGGCAATATCAACTACAGAGGCTGAATACATAGCCATGTCTGGATGTTGTGCTCAAATCCTTTGGATGCGATCCCAGCTCAAAGACTACGGATTTGATTTCAATAAAATTCCTCTGTATTGTGATAACAAAAGTGCTATTGCTCTGTGCTGCAACAACGTCCAGCACTCTCGCTCTAAACACATTGACATACGGCACCATTTCATCCGAGAGCAAGTGGAAAATAGAGTGGTTGAACTCTACTTCGTGGAAACGAATTATCAACTTGCAGATATTCTGACCAAAGCCTTACCAAGAGAACGGTTCGAATTTCTTCTTCCACGCCTAGGCATGAGGAGTTTGACACCTGAAACTCTCAAACGTCTTCAAGAAGGAAAGGATGAGTAAACCTAATGCCTTCATGTATCCTTTGTATATACTTAAAAAAAAAAAAAAATCTCTAAGGTGCGGAGGGAGATGTTCGCCTGATCTTTTCATCTCAATCAACGACTACAGCTCGTTCAATAGAAACCGGGTCGTTGTTTGAGGGGGAGAGTGACTGTGAAAAAATCTAAGGGGTGATAAAAGACTGTTGGGTGTTATAAAAGTCTAATCTAAGATGGTTGCTATATTCTAATGGGTTAATATTTGAAGGGGAGTTAATTAACTTTAACTCAAAGATCCAAAGTTATCTATTGTTGTAAAGTTTAGGGTGTAAAAAGCATTTGCTCTTTGTTTCCTAGCCTTATTAAACTATAGGGACTATGTTGGCCAAATGCCTAATCTTAGAAATGCCCTAGAAACACTTAAAACAAGAAATAAAAGAAGAAGGAAACCCAAGGGACCAAATCTGCCAAGTTTGTAACTTATGTGTATAAAAGGGCGGCGGGTGTCTTTTAGTCAAAAACTTTTGAAATTAGTCTAACACAATAAAACACACACACACACACTCGCAAACCGCCGCCAAGAACGAAATCACATATCGCCAATTTTCGGCTTTTCTTACTAAGGTAATCTTCGAACCTCAATCTATATCATATATTCAATGTGTATATCAAAGGAATCGATCTAAAACACATCACAAGTTGTAGAAAATTAGAAATAGGGTCGTTCTAAGTCGAGTACACAAATGTAGTGTTGTAAGGAGTGTTTTGATTGCTGGGAATTGTTCATTAGGTACTTATTAATGTGTTTTGATGAGTTGTTTTCTATCTCTATCAAAAACGAATGATTTGCCAAAGATTCTTAGTGGCGGGTTGCGTGTTTTTCATTACGGCGGGTTGATTATTTTTTATTTATTATTAATATTTACATATAAATGACTCAACCCGCTGGTTGCTTTAACGGCGGGTTGCCATTCCAGCGGGTTGCCCAAAACAGCGATTTGACTACGAAAGGCGGGTTGCCCAAAGGCGGGTTGCCCAAAGGCGGGTTGCCCAAAGGCGGGTTGCCCAAAGGCGGGTTGCCAAAGGCGGGTTGCCAAAGGCGGGTTGACCAACGGCGGGTTGACCAACGGCGGGTTGACCAACGGCGGGTTGACCAACGGCGGGTTGCCATAATTCTTTATTATTTTTGTTTCCAACAGGTAAACCGCCGTCTCTCGGCGGTTTGGTCGAATATGTTAAATATATTCGCAGCGGTTTGCTCAATTCGCCCAACGGCGAGTTGGCATTCTGCCAAGTGGCGGTTTGGGCCAAATTTCATATTTTGTCCCATTGGAGCCCAATGCCTATCGAGTCCCATTCAAATGACCCAGTTGCTTTTCTAAATCCCATCAGGGCTTAGTTAACAAGTAATTGATCCTGTTGGATAATTGAAAGATTTTAATCTAACCAGAATTTCAACCTTTCTAATCATTCGCGCTGTTACATGATTTTGTCAATACTAATGTTCTCTCTAACTTCGTTTCTCTGCAATGTTTGTCTTCTTTGTTAAATGCCAAGTGCAGATTCGATGGCAGACAAAATGTTCCCGCTCAACTCCTACAAGAATGTTGAGCAGATTGTTCCACGCTCTCAGTGGTTAACAATCGGGAAAAGCAACCTCCTATTCAATGCACAAAAGATCCAAAAGAATCCCATCTTTCAGATATCTGTGGACATTCTGAAGAATACCAACTTCTTCCAAGCGTTGACTGCATCTGCAAATGTTCCTGCTATCTACCTGCAACAGTTCTGGAAGACAATGTCATATAATGAGAAGACTGGGGTTTATAGCTGTCAACTTGATGAACAATGGTTCGACCTAAGTGCTGATCTTCTTAGAACGGCATTAGCGATCACTCCTGTCAAACCCAACCACCCATTGGAGTACCTCCGGTGGTGTACCGGTGCTAGATTTTGTTAATGAGCTGGGATATCCTGAACCTGTAGAATTTGTCTCCAGTATACGGACGAATTATGTGTATCAACCTTGGAGGGCAATTCTATCCTTGCTCAACCAGTGCCTGACAGGAAGAGTTGGCAGTGACAACCCAGGACATCCCAGTTTGAAATGCTGTGGGGAATCGTCACCCAAACTAATATTGATCATGCAGAGCTAATATGGGAAGAGTTTACTCAAGGGATCCAGACCTTTTTCTCACACAAAGCAAGCCACAAAACCAGTCTGAAGAACCCAACGAAGAAAGCAACTCCTCTCCTCATCCCATATGGACGATTTTTAAAGTAAATATTCTATTACTTGGCAGAAATAAAAACATCCATCGTCGTCCTGATTCTGCTGTTCATTACACTGGAGATGATTATGTCTTAGGAAATCTTAAGTTTGTCCCTAAAGGTGAGACAGTTGAAGTGTTTGGAATGGCAATCCCCGATCCCCTGATAACTGAAGCCATTCAACAATCCTCTTATTATCCCAACTATCTGAAAATGGTTGCTGCAAATACCAAGAAAACTCCTCGAGAAAGTGCAAGCGTGCAACCAGCAACAAAGCGTACTACTCCCAAAAAGACGACAACCACCATCCAGTTCAAACACTCCAAGACAGCTACTCTACCGACAAAGAACCTTCCAAGCGCAAGCTTCACAGGAAAGTGAGAAAGGGAAAGCCTGACTTTCAAACTTGTTTGACGAAGTTGATGAAGAGCGACAAGAACTATTCCCCGAAGAAGGGTAATGATCCTGATCTCGAACTAGCTATGAAGTTGAGTTTGGAAACACCTCAGAAAAAAGGGAGAAGGAGAAGGTGATGATGCAGACCTGGAACGAGCTATCAAGCTTAGCTTAGATCCAGCCCTTCTGCCACAAGGTCGGGCACCAGTTGGAGGAGTAACGATCAGGGAACCAGGTTCAGAAGCAACTCCCAAACTGCAAGAAGTAGTAGGGAAGGGAAAGGCCGTTGTTACTGAAGAACAAGTGGCTCATTCCCTGGTCAATCTGTCTAAGAAGAAAAGAACTACTGATCAGTTTGTATTTGCCAAACGTGATCAATCTCCTCCTCCTGATTCGGACTACGGGTCCCTCGTTCAACCTGAAGAGATACATCAGAAAAGTGGTCATGATCGTCATTCAACATAGATTCAGAAAAGAACTGGAAAGTGATTAGAATCTGGTGCTCCTATAGGTGTCAAAGTTCAAGGTGATATTGTCTCGTCTACCGTAAATCAGGAGTAAGCATTTCCTGGATCAGACCCAGAGAAAGCCTCATGAGGGCTCAGGTGGACCAGCCTGAGCCCATGCAAGAAGGACCAAACTTGGAATCAGACTCTGAAAATTACATGTGTCTCTTGTGGACCCAAACCCCTGAGCTCAGGGTATGATGAATTCATGGCCAACCCTCGCAACTGCCTACCCAAAGGTTCATGAAAATCTGAAGCTCATAACAGACGAACATGTCATCGATGATAAACCAGAAAGTCATTCTGGCTCTATGTCTTCCATGAAAAATCTCGATGACTCTGTTAACTTTGGGGATCAATTTCTTCATGACAAACCAACCGAAGATGATCAGGAGAAATCTAAAGCTAGAGAGGAGTCTGACTCCACCTTTCCTGATCCAAGTCATCAGACAATAACTTCAACTCCTCCAGTGATCCCTCCCTTCACCGAGATATCATCTTCTATGCCATCATTACTGGTCACTCCTCCACCAATCAACACTGAAGCTACAACAATCACCACATCTCTCCCTGAAATCACTCCATTCATCGCCCTTCAGTTAAGAGTGGCAAAATTGGAGCAAGAGATGTCTGAAGTGAAGAAGTCTGATCTCTCTGCTGATGTGTTGGCTTCAATAAGATCCCAAGTTCCTACGGCTGTTGATACTTATCTAGGAACAAAACTTGATGATGCTCTCATTAAGGTTCTTGAACGACACACTGCAGACTTGATCAAGAAATACTCTGTGTTGCCTGGCCCAGAGTCTGTCAAGAATCAAGAATCTGAACAGAGTCCGAAGGAGATCATCAAAGCCAAAAAGGAACAAGATGAGGAGAAACAAGATTCAACTTACTCCATCAGGTCAAATGATAAAGTTGATCTTGAAGAATTTGATTTAAAAAGTGCTCTCTTCAGTCACATGAATAAGAAGAAGTTTGCCAACAAAAACACAGCTTCCAAACAACATTCTTTGATAGCGGATGAAGACGCCATGGATAAGGAAGTTGCAGACAAGGTGAAAGACCACAAGAGAAAGCATGATAGTGATGATGATGAAAGCGATGATGATGATGAAGGCAATGATGATGATGAAGGCCCTTCAGCTGGATCAAACTAGGGTAGGTCAACAAAGAGAAGAAGGAGATCTGATTCGGCTGCTTTTGGGTCAGCTCATCCTCCTCCGAAAGATGATGACCAAAGTTCAAGGGAGTCTGAGGCATCTGCTTCCAAACAACATCCAGCTCTCACCTCAACTGGATGGCAGATCACTGACACAAGAGAGGCTGGCGTTGTCTCTTCGATGCACAGATCTGATCCCGAATAAGAACATTCTGAACAATCTTCAGATGACATTTCAATGTAGGATGAAGGGAATGACTCAGATATG